>WOXC01000981.1:0-92715 GCA_011680675.1 Gymnobelideus leadbeateri
GACAAAGTGAGAGGTTAGGGCCCTATGGACTTTGGGACCAGTATTTGGGGAATGCGTCGGCTTCCTCTCCTGGGGGCTAGAAGCTGCTGAGGAGGCACACCATTTTGCAGTTTTCAGAGGCAGCTCCAGCTCCTGGCCTGCGAACTGTAGGGAGATCCAGCGATCAGTCTTGGGGGGTAATTGCTCTTGCTTTAACCTCCCTGGATCTGGATTGTGGTCTGGGGGGGAGGTCGTGGGGTGGATATCCAGCTTGCCAGAAATGGAAGTTGTCCCCCCAACACATTCGGGACGAAAGTTCCTGTCTGGCGCCAGGCCATACTGTGGCAACAAGCCCAAAAGTCAAGTAATTAAGTGGCAACATGCCAAGGCAAAGGAAACAAATTAAACAGAAAAATGCAACCTTAGACTCCTACTTTGGGGGCAAAAACGATCGAAGTATAGAACAGGAGGAGGACTGTGAGGTCAGAAGTCCTGCTCCAAAAGCCCCAGGGGAAAACATGAGCGGGTTGCAGGCCATAGAGGACCTTAAGAAGGACTTTAAAAATCAAATAAGAGAAGTGGAGGAAAAATTGGGAAGAGAAATGAGAAAGATGCAGGAAAAGTATGAAATGAGGGTCAACAGCCTGACTGAAGAAAACAACACCTTAAAAAATAGACTAACTCAAATGGCAAAGGAGGCCCAAAAGGGAAATGAGGAGAAGAATGCCTTAAAAAGTCGAATTTGCCAGATGGAAAAAGAATCTCAAAAGCTCACTGAGGAGATTCATTCCTTCAGAGTTAGACTGGAGCAAATGGAAGCTAGTGACTTTATGAGAAATCAAGATACTATTAAGCAGATCCAAACAAATGAAAGATTAGAAGGCAATGTGAAATATCTCATGGGAAAAACCACTGACCTGGAAAACAGATCCAGGAGAGACAATTTAAAAATTATTGGACTACCCGAAAGAAAAAAATGTCGATAATTCTACCTCACAACCCCTTAGATTGGTACCTGATGAAACAGGTACATTAATGTACTGTTAATGGAACAGTGATCTGGTCTAGTCATTCTAGAAAGCCTTTTGGAACTATGCCTTAAAAGTTATTAAATTGTGTATACTTTTTTTTTTAAAGCAATTGGGGTTAAGTAACTTGCTCAAGGTTACACGGCTAGTCATTTGATTTATGCGTGGGTGCTCATTTTCTGAGGCCGGATCTGATCTCGGGTCATCCCAACTCCGAGGCCGGTGCTCTTACTCACTGCACCACCTAGCCGCCCCTTTAGGGCAATTGGGGTTAAGTAACTTGCCCAAGGTTACACGGCTAGGTTTTTTGTTTGTGCGGATTAGGTGTCGGAGGCCGGCTCCGAACTCAGGTCCTTCTGATTCCAGGGCCGGCGCTCTATTCACTGTGCCACCTAGCCGCCCCTGTGTATACTTTTTGACACAATAATACTACTACTTGAGCTATCCCCAAAGAGATCAAAGAAGGAGGAAGAGGACCCAAATATACAAAATCATTTAGAGCAGCTCTTTTTGTAATGGCAAAGAATTGGAAATTGAAAGGGTGCTCATCAAATAGAAAATGAATGAAAAAAATTATGGTATATGAACATGATGACAGAATACTTTTGAGCTATAAGAAATGATGAAGGGAATTGTTTCAAAGAAACTTAGGAAGATGTATATGAATTAAGAATGAAGAGAGTATATCTAAAGGAGCAATTTGTATAATATTATAAAAAAGACAATCAATTGTAAAGATTAGAAACTTGAATCATCACAATGACCAACCAATGAAACTGGCTACCTGGTAAAGAACTGATGGGCTCAGAGTTCAGACTGAAACACAATTTTTTCACACAAAGACAACATAGGAATTTGTTTTACTTGACTATACATATTTACAATAGGGATTTTGTTTTTCCTGTTTTCTCAATGGGAGAGGGGAAAAGAGGGAGAAGGGATAGAAAGAAGGTAGAACTACACTTGGAAAAAATAATTTAATTAATAAATAAATAAAATTATGGCCTAGCAAGGAAAACATCATATCAGGGAATTCTCAATGAAAACACCCTGGGAATTTAAATGAATCTGAAAACCAACAAGAGTAAAATATAAGGATCCATCCATGGTTCCAATCTCACATCTGAAGGGAATGAGAGAGAGCAAATTGCTAATTAGTGGCTTCTGGTTCAAAGGGCATGGAGTCCTTCAGGCTCTTCAAGTTACTTGGACAAAAGTTTTCTCAATGGGGTTATGATGGTTCTGAGATCTTTTATTTCTGTCTTTCTCTATATTATCAACCAATTCTTAACTCTAGGAAAAGCACTGACTCCAAACTGATTCCAGCTATCCTCCCTTCCTTTTGACACTTCTGGTTTGAAATTTCCTAGGCTTTTCAATTAACTATTATGCAAATAAAGTGAGTGAAAGGTCTACACCCTTTAACACCCTTCCATGCCCTCTAATCCAGACAGTCCAATACTGGGTACCCCAAAGAGGTCATTGAAAAGAAAGTCCCCATATACAACAATGTATTTGTGCATTTTTTTTTTTGTGATGGCAAAGAATTGGACACAAAATAGATGCTTATTGATTGAGGAACGGATAAACAAATTGTGGTACATTAATGTAATAGGATATTACTGTTAGAAGAAATTATGAATATGATGAATACAGAGAACCATGGAAAGATTTTTACAGTGTGATGCAGTATTAAGTAAACTGAGACAAGAAAACAATATACACAACGACTATAACAATGTAAACATAAAGAATTACAAAACAATCAAAAGTGAATGCTGTGAAATTACAAAGAACAAGCATGGATCCAAAGAAAGGACATGAGAAAATATCTCTATCCCACACTTTTGCATGGGTGTGAAAGACTAAATATGATCAAATTTTTACAATATATTAACCAGTTTTACAAATTATTGCTCTCTTCTGGGTTTTTTGAATATTGTTTGTTATATAGAATGGTTCTCTAGGAGGTAGGAAAAAGGAGATTTTTCTACTGGGAAAAACTTTGGTGATGTAAATACATATATGTTTATATATACATATATACATACTTATTACTAAAAATTTATTTAAAAGAAACTTCCCAAGCTTGCAAAAGAAATATATTTGTTTTTGTTACTTATTAATAAATGATGCTAGAAATGTTTCAAGTAATAAGTCTAGTTTTTTACACAGACCCCTGGCCCAAGCTGTTGTCAGGTTCTGAAATCAGTAAGAAATCTGAGAAAGATGAATCTTCTAAATATTTAGCAAAGAATGGTGGTTTTCTCCTGCTTCCAGTCATGCTACCATTGTGAAGGAATCACCTCCCAGAAAACATCTGGATTAAATTTAAAGTATTACTTAATATTAATTTTCCACCTTCCACATACACAAAAACTTAAAAATATAAATGTCAAAAAGATGAGGAGCTGTCTCTAAAGATGATAATCCAACACCTGTTTTCCGTTTCCTCCAAAGGAAAAAAAATGATGCTATCCTAATACCGTATCATTCAGCTAAAAATATCTATACCCCTTAGAGGTTACACTGAGAAAACCATACATTCTCATAAAATACAGCAAAATATTTCAAAGACATCTTAATCATAATAAATCAGAAGGGAAGCAGAAGAAAAGAAACTTCCTGGAAACTAGACACCATCAAGGTGTGAATCATTTACAATATTAGCTAATACTGTACAGGAAATGACACCAGGTGATAGCTGAGTCCTAGTAAATATGGATTAACTCTCAAAGAGGATTTTCCCCCCTAGCATATCAAATAATTATGATAAAGGGGTTTCCTTTTAATTCGGTATTTACCTGCTATACCTTGGATATAAATCTCAGGAAGGCAACAGTTGTTATCGGGTCAACCAATAGCTTCCTCAGTAATAAAACTGCCTCTTCTTCTTCCTATACCCCTTTCTGGATGACCTCTCACATGACAAGTTTCTCTGGTTCAACTGCACAATTCCTGAGAGGGAAGACAAGCAGCTACTTTCTCTTTGGAGCATCCAACTCTTTCCTCCTCAAAAAGAGCTACCAACCTATTTTTAAGCTACAATCATACAACTGTCCTTGCCCTTCCTTCCACCTCTGTGTAATAGGCTTCCATTCTCCATCATCCTGACAAAAGTCAACTCTAGAATCTTTCTACTCTTCCATCACATCAGATTCCTTTTTTCTCCTAATAAAGCTTTATTTCTGCCTCCCACTCTACTTCCTACTCTCCCTAATAACTTTAGACTTGAAGATGTGTTTTTAAAATCCTTTTACCTTGTCCAAGAACACGGATAAACATTGGAACACTGGAACAGTTATTCAGCTGTGGCAGAAATACAAACACACACTTGACAAAAGTAACTGCAAACTTCCCCTACTCTCTACAGCGACTGAGATTTTTGGCCTTATTTCTTACAAGTATTTAAAGCTATTTATACCTCAATTGTAAAGACTGGTTAAAACCTTTCAGAGACCGCTTTGGTAAAACTCCTTCAGAACAGTTTTGAGAGGAAAACCCTCCATTCAATACCTAGTAACTATGCATTGCGTGATGCAAACTGAAGTTTCAAGAATGACAAACAGAAGTTTTATCCTGACTTAAAAAACACAAACTTAGCTAAACTTTTGTTTAAAAAAATTATTTGTAACTTGAGGACTTAAATGTTTAAGTCCTAATTTCAGTTATGCTAAGAATAATTAAAACAAAGGGAAAGGGAGGGGAAAAGAAAAAAGCATTTATATAATGCCTACTATATTCCAGGCACTATGCTAAGTGATACACAAAGATTAGCCTCATTTTGCAGCTGAGGAAACTGAGGGAACAGACGTGACTGGGCCAGGGTCACAAAGCTACAGAGTGCCTGAGATTAAATCTGAACTCAGTTCTTCCTGACTGCAGGTACAGCAGTCCCTGCACTATGGCACCACCCAGTGAGCTCAGAGATGTAAAACTGCAAATGCCAACAGTCCAGTGGAGACATCATTCTTTGCAAAACAAACATTTCTGAGAAACACAAGGGGCACAACAAAAAAATAGAAGAACCCTGACCAAGTCCTACCACCATCATCTCCCACCCTTCATCCGAGAAAAAGCAAAAGAGAAAATATTGCTCGACTGATTTTCTATCCAACTGCACCAGTCACAATATGAAGAAGGGGAAATCTTTATCCATTTGCTTTTTTTCTTATGTGAACACTTTGCCCAGAGAGTGAACTCCTCACTGAAGCTCTGAGAACAAAGGCAAGGGTCTATGAACACCCCTGCTCACTCACCAGGAATTTTTTCTGCTCTTAAGGTCATTAGCTGGTCTCTTCAATTTGGGAGGAATCCACAAAAAAATCAAATACAAGAAATTACACAAACTAAAAGGTGATTCTTAGCTAATATAGTTCTTACATTTAGAAGCCTTAAAACGAAGTCTGCTTTGACCAATGAATAGGCTTAGACTAAAATCTTATATTACAGTCCAAAATACATTCTAAATGGATATACAGGGGTGGCTAGATGGCACAGTGAATAGAGCACCAGCCCTGGAGTCAGGAAGACCTAAGTTCAAATCTGGCTGCAGACACTTAATACAAAAACTAGCCGTGTGACCTTGGGCAAGTCACTTAACCCCAATTGCCCCTCCCCCCCAAAAATAAAAAATAAATAGATATGCAACCTTAATATTAAATATCAAGAGAATCAGATCATATACCTCTCACAGCTTTGGGAAGGAGATGTATTCTTTTTCTCTTTCCTTTTTTTTCTTTTTCCTATTTTTTTGAGGGGGGGAAGACAAAGCAATTGGGGTTAAGTGACTTGCCCAAGTTAATATAGCTAATAAGTATGTCAACTGTCTGAAGCCAGATTTGAACTCAGGTCCTCCTCACCCCAGGGCCAGTGCTCTATTCACTGTACCACCTAGTTGGCCCCCAGAGATGTATTCTTAACCACTAATAATAAGAGAAATTCAAACAACCCTTTAATTTTACCTCATACCCTGCAAATTAGAAAAAATGACCAAAAAATGGCAATAGTTAATGTTTGAATGGTTGTGGGAAAATAGGCACGTTAGTGTATTATTGATGGACCTGTGAAATTTGGAGAGCAATTTAGAATGATGTGACTAAAGTGACTAAAATGTCCAGATTCATTGAACCAGAGACTCCGTTACTAGGCTTTATACCCCAAGGAAACCACTGATAAGCAGAAAGTCCCTATATAGTCCAAAATATTTATAACAGCACTTTTTATGGTAGCTAAGAATTGCAAAAAAGCAGATGCCCACTGAATGGGGAATGGCTAAACAAACTGTGGCACATGAATGTAATAAAATATTACTGTGCTATAGGAAATGATGTGTGATAAATACAGAGAAGCACAGGAAGATCTAAACTTAGAGTAAAACAGAGCCTAGAAAACAATAAAATAGTAACAAAGTAAAGGAACTAGATACACCAAAAAAAAAATCAAAAGTAAATGTAACAAAATTATAAATATCAAGAAGGACTGCAATGAAGAGACTGAGAATGAGAGGTCAATCCCACCCAACCTCTTCATGGAAGGTCCACAGGTGTTACACATTGCACATTTTTTTCAGATTTTTTCAACATATTGATCAGATGTGCTGACTTTTTTTTTCCTCTCTTAAAAAATACAATTTGTATAACGGACACCTCTCTTAGAAGGGAAGAAGGATGGATACTTAGGATAACTATGAAGATGTAAGAAACAAAAGGTATCAAGAAAAACTTATTTTTTTTAAAAAGATATGTTTCAAACCAAGTCCCCATAGCATTCTGCAATTTCACCAGTGTCTAGAACTTTCAGTAAAATTTTACCCCAAACCATAGAAAAACAATTCATTTATATTTGAGACATTATCACAGAAATGTGAAAAGAAATAACATTATGCAATATCATTTGGTATAGATAGCAGGGCAGTTCCACCAACATGACAGGCAGATGGTGCCATTGTGGATAGAATTCTGGGTCTGGAGTTGGGAACACCTGAGTTCAAATCCAGCCTCAGACACAGAAAGCTGTGCAACCCTAAGCTAATCACACAACCTCTGCTTGCCTCAGTTTCCTCAACTACACACTAGAGATAATAATAGTCCCTACATTGTAGGGTCATTATGAGGATCAAATGACTTATTTTTTAAAGGGCTTAGCACAGGGTGGGGAACCACAAGGTCACATGTGGCCCTCTAGGTCCTCAATGTGGCCCTCTGAGTCCAAGTTTTACAGAACAAATCCTTATATTAAGGGGATTTGTTCTATGACATGTGGCCTAGAGGCTACAGGTTTCTCCACCCCCTGAACTAGCACACAGTATTTGCTTTATAAATGTTTACTTTTTTCCCTTGCTCTTCCCATACCTGTTCCAGTCCCAACTTGAGCTCCAATCTTTGCTGTATTTGAGGGGGGGGGAAAAGGGGAAGGGGAGGAATGGAGCCAGGGGAAGAGGAAGGAGAGAGGACCATCTGGTCTGCAGACCTGACTACCTGTGCTCAGAGCCTTTCCAGAGTATTCTCTAAAATGCTCAGTAAAGACAAATCTGAGTCACAATTTGAGGTTGCAAACCAATGCCCTAGGGCAATCAACATATATTCCTTCTTTCTTTTATTACTTTATTCCCTTTTGTTGTTGTTGATGTTGTTTTAATTACCATATTATAGACCTAAAATTTAAAAAGACTTCAGTTAGTCCAACCCCTTCATTTTACACATAAAGTAGCTGAGGTCCATAGAAGGAAAATGAGTTGCTACATGTTACAAAGGAAATAAGGGGCAGAGTGGGAATTAAAACTCAGATCCTCTGGACTTCAAACCCAAGGTGCTTCCTGAAAGGCAAAAAAATCTATCTTGTCTTTGTATGGTGCCTGACACATCAGAGGCAATCAGTAAGCATTTGCAGACTTAATGACTAAAACTGAGGGCTGGGCCCTAGATCTAAAGCTCGTTTATCTAAGTTTGTCTCACACTACACTCTCAAGTTCACTGTACAGAGCCAGAAGGGAAGCTGCACAGGAACACCTGACCTTCAGAAATGCCTATGGAGGAGTATCACAAATAGCAATCTGTAATGAAGCAATCAGAAATCGGTTTTTTTAAGTTTTTGTTCCACTTTTTTACAACAGTACAGGAATGACCAAGGAAGCGCAGTTTATTGTATGAATGTACTCTATCACAACCGTCAGACTTACAATGTCATCTTGTAATTCTTCATCACCATCATCATCATCATCATCACTATCCTGGTATCCGGGTGGGAGTGGGGGGCCGATGAGATCATCTGTATCTTCAGATTGTGTCTGGGTAGCTCGGGGTGGCAAAGGAGGCCCAATTAATTCTTCATCAGAACTATCTTCACTTCCACTGCTCTCTGTGTCACTAAAAATAAGAGGAAAATAATTTTATTTTTTTACATACAACCCTACCTATCTTTTCAATCTTCTTACACTTAAGCCCTCTTCATTTAACTTTACAATCCCACAAGATCTTTCACACTGATATAGCTGCAATGTCTTGTGTGAACTTAGTTGTTTAGAGGCAGTATCCCCTAACAGAATGTGAGCTATTTCAGAACAAGGACCTTGGTTTTGCCTTTATTTGTATTCTAAGAGCCTGGCCTAGTTCTTGAAACACAGAAAAGAATTAATAAATGTTTGATGATAGACTAATTCTCTGCTATTGTTTAACATAGTATTAACAAGATGTATAAAATCTCTCCCTATTCAATTTTTTTTTAAAAACTGGATTTTTTACACTACCGTTAAATATATAATTCCAATATGATTTTTGGAAGTTTTACTTTATCTCAACTAGTCATATAATTGAATTTTCTGATTTTCTCACTCAAACTATCTCAAACTCACTTAAAATCTGATGGTATCAGATATAAATCAGAGGCACTGACTGGTACAGGCTGGGGAAAGAGTATTATACAAGTACCAGCACCTCCATATCGCTGGAAAAGATCAACAGGAACATATTAGGCTAAAGAATCCTCACCCTCATCCTTCAGTTTTCTTTGTCTTATATTCATATACCTGTAAAATGAGCCAAATTCTGTTTGAAAGCGGAGTATATGAAACAGTAATAAGAAAAACTCAGTATTATCCCCAAAATGTTTAAACATATATTTAAACTACATATCAATTCCATGGTTGCCATTCCTCAGACAGCATTCCACTGACCATCTCTCAGGCTCCTATACTAGTCACTCTTGTGCAAAGAATGAACCCCTCCTTGCCTTGCCTCTTAGAATCCTGTTTCCTAAAAAAGTAAGTTCAATGACACCCTTAACAAGAAGCCTCCCCCAATTTCCTGCCCCACTCCCACCCCAACTGTTGGTGTCCAACACCTCTAAAATTACCTCGTATTTATTTTAGATATAAATACGTATATACCTACAATCCATTATGAGCTAAAGTATTTCATTTTGGGTTTTCTAAGTCAGCACCTAATATTGGTGTTTATTAAGTGTCTGCTGATCAATTAGTACATACAGTCTAATGCTCTAAACTATGCCTATTTTTTATCTAAAAATAACTGTAAGTTTCTTGTTTTCATTTCTGAGAATCATTCTGGACTTAATTCCTTTGTTCCTGACTATTCAATGTTGTAAAGAATAAAAGCTGGGCTACCTTATACAAAACATTAATAAGTTCTGTGACTTGTTTTCTCTTGTAGTGGTGTGAAATATGGGTTTAATTCATATGCTTTCTTATATAAATCCCTTATAAAATGTATACATTTTCAGAAGGGCTGTTATTTAATGGAATAATGCATGACTAGAAAAGTTTGAGTTTTTTTCCTAAGTTAACTAGCCCATAAAGAAATCAAACCTGAAGTTTCTGCTCTGTTCAAATACATGAATTATTTTTTTTTTTAGAGGGCAATTGGGGTTAAGTAAGTTGCCCAAGGTCACACAGCTAGGTTTTCATTTGTGTGTGCATTAAGTGTGAGGCCGGATCCGAACTCAGGTCCTTCTGACTCCAGGGCCGATGCTCTACTCACTGCGCCACCTAGCCGCCCCTACAAATACATGAATTATTATGCCTAAATATCTATTAGTCATATCAATGAAGGGATCAAAGCAAATTTCATGATTGATAAAAGGGAATTAATATTCAGGAAAAAAATAGTTGTAAATGACTTTAGGATTTCTAGCTCTATTTTTGCCTTTTAACTTTTGATACTCAGAAACCAAAAATAAAAATTGTTCTCAACTAGTAGTCTTATTGGGGAGGTGAGAGGGGGAACAGTCCATAAAGAGAGAGCCAAAACCGTTCCTTGTTGCAAAAAGAGATGCATTCCACTTTTCAAATATTCTTGGATTCAACATGATGCAAAGACATGAAGTAGGACATGAGAAACATTACTGATTGGATTAGAAAATAGTTAACTTCCAAGTGCTTAATTTTTTCCCAGACTGGCTACCTTTAAAGATTTCAACAAATCATCAAGTTAAAAAAAAAAACAAACAGAAATATAAAATAACAGTCTAAAAGAAGAAAAAACCATTGCTTTCTAGTATTAATTTTTTAATGTCAAATTTGAAAATTCCTACTTCAGAATAGCTTATCGGACTCATTCAATCTCTAAGTGCTCTTCTCGTTCAAAGAATCCAAAACTATATTTTTACATATAGACAGAAAGATAGATAATCAGAACGTAACTAATGTAACATACAGATAAAATACAGTGGTAGGTAAATAACTAGGGAAAGTCATAATTTTGACCTAGTTTCATTTTGTGACAGCAATAGTTCTGAGTCTTGGCCTCTACTGAAAAGCCTGACTCAGAAGATCTGACCTTTTTCAGATGAAACAAACAAGTTGGACTTCTCAACTTTAGTTAGTTATGTCAGTTGATTTATGCCATATACATATTTCAGCCATCTTATGTGGTGTTTTTAATTCTACAGTTTTTAAAAATGGATATTACACTCCCAATAGATGCAGAAAATGCTTCTGACAAAATGTAACACCCATTCCTATTAAAAACACGAGAAAGCATAGGAATAAATGGAGTCTTCCTTAAAATAATAAGTAGCATCTACCTAAAACCATCAGCAAGTATTACTGGAGATGCATCTAGCTGATCCCCATTACATATAAGATCAGGAGTGAAATAAGGATGTCCACTAACATCCCTATTATTCAATTTAGTACTAGAAATGTTAGCTATAGCAATAAGAGAAGAAAGAGAAATTGAAGGAATTAGAATAGGCAAAGAAGAGACTAAGCTATCACTCTCTGCAGATGATATGATGATATACTTAGAGAATCCAGGAAAAAAACTACTTGAAATAATAAATAACTTTAGCAAAATTGCAAGATATAAAATAAACCCGCATAAGTCCTTGGCATTCCCATATATTTCTAACAAAGTCCAACAGCAAGAAATAGAGAAATTCCATTTAAAGTTACTGTAGACTTTATAAACTATTTGGGAGTCTACCTGCCAAAACAAATCCAGGAACTATATGAACACAATTACAAAACACTTTTCATACAAATAAAGTCAGATCTAAATAACTGGAAAAACATCAGTTGCTCATGGTTAGGCCAAGCTAATAAAATAAAAATGACAATTTTACCTAAATTAATTTACCTATTTTAGCGCCATGCCAATCAAACTACCAAAAAAGTATTTCATAGAGTTAGAAAAAATAGTAACAAAATTCATCTGGAAGAATAAAAGGTCTAGAATATCAAGGAAATTAATGAAAAGAAATGCTAGGGAAGGTGGCCTGGACATACCAGATTTTAAACTGAATTATAAAGCAGTAGTCATCAAAACTACTTGGTACCAGTTGAGGAACAGAGTGACAGATCAATGAATTAGAATAAGTTCTCAAGACACAATAGTCAACGACTATATTAATCTACTGTTTGATAAACCCAAAGATTCCAGCTTCTGGGATAAGAACTCAAAACTGCTGGGAAAACAGTATGGCAGAAACTGAGCATAAACCAATATCTTACATTGTATACCAAAACAAAGTCTAATTAGGTTCACAATTTAGATATAAAGGCTGATACAGTAAGCAATCTGGGAGAGCAAGGAATAGTTTACCTATCAGGAATAGTTTACCTATGCAAAATGGATAATTTTTATCACATTAACATGAAAAGTTTTTGTACAAACAAAGCCAATGTAATCAAGATTAGGAGGTAAGCAGAAAATTGGGAAAGAATTTTTACAACCAGTATCTCTGATAAAGGCCTCATTTCTAAAACATGCAGAGAACTAAGTCAAATTCATAATAACACAAGTCATCCCCCAATTGATAAATGATCAAAGGATATGAACAGGCAGTTTTCAGAGGAAGAAGTTAAAGATATCTATAAGCACATGAAAAAATGCTCTAAATCACTATTGATCAGAGAAATGCATCTCAAAACAACTCTTAGGTACCACATCTCACCAGTCAGATTGGATAACATGACAAAACAGTAAAATGAGAAATGCTGGAAATGTGGGAAAATTGGAATACTAATGCATTGTTGGTAGAGTTGTGAACTGATCCAACTATTCTGAAGAGCAATGCGGAACTATACCCAAAGGGCTATAAAAATGCGCATACCCTTTGACCCAGCAATACCACTTCTAGGGCTATATCCCAAAGAGATCATACAGGTAGGAAAAAGACACGTATGTACTAAAATATTCAAAGCAGCTTTTAGTCCTAAGGAAAATAAACTTTTAAGGTCATAAAAAAATATTTATAGATATTTTTGAGGTAGTGAAGAATGGAAATCTGACAGGGTGTCCATAAACTGGAGAATGAATGAACAAGCCATCGTGTGTGTGTGTGTATGTGTGTGTGTGTATGTGTGTATGTGTGTGTGTGTTGGGGGGGGGAGGGTGTGCTCAAATAATGGAATACTATTGTGCTTAACTCTTATCAGCATAATAACCAACCAGGATTGCTGAAGACTAATGATGAAACATGCTACCTGATAGACAAGTGAAGGATTCAAACTGAGACAAATTTTTTTTGGACATGGACCATGTGGAAGTTTGCTTTGGTTGACTACATGTCCATAATACCTCTTATTTTTCTTGTATTCTTGATTGGGGGGGAAGGGGTGGGAGGGTGAGAAGGCAGATTGTAGCTAATTAAAATTTAAAAATAAGATTTTTTTTAAATTTATAATGGGCCTTCCAAGACAGAAAAGTAGAACAGTCAAGAAACTAAGTAGTTCCCTAGCTCCCCTCAACAAAAACTGGGAAGGAAGGAAAAAAAAAAACAGTTCTTTTAAAAAAAGTTCTTCTACCACTATCAACAGATGCATTATTGCAGGGATGAGAACCAAATAACAAAGTGGTTGGCAGGCCCATGCACTGCCTAGAGAGGAAGTAAGGAGGAATGGAAAAAGAATGATGACCTACTGAGCATTTTGCCCAAGATTAGGCTGTAGGAACAGAGTTAGGAAAACTATCCAAGCTTCTTCTGTAGCAGTGTTTTCTGCACTTGCATCCTCCCCCACCCCCAACTAGGGATGAGAGGAGAAAATGGAAAATTCTGGAGCTTGGAACCAAATCAACAATAAAACTGCAACTCTATGTTCCAGGTTGTAAAAGGATAAGCAAGAACAACTGAAAAGTTAGGGGACCAAGAAAAAGACTGCAATAGTCCTAGCAATGAAATAAACACCCTTAAATATCCAGACACAGCCATAACCACCAGTTTCCCCCTTAGCCCTGTGGTGACCCCTCTTATATTTAAGGTCATCTGCTTTTCAAGATTTTTTTTTTTTGTCTTTTTGGAGGGGGAAGGAAGGGCAATTAGGGTTAAGTGACTTGCCCAAAGTCACACAGCTAATAAGTGTTAAGTCTGAGGCTGGATTTGAACTCAGGTCCTCCTGACTCCAGGGCTGATACTCTATTCACTGCACCACCTAGTTGCCCCCAAGATATTTTTAAAAAGAAAAAAACACTATCAAAACAGCAAGGAAGTAAAAAAGCTCATCTAAAAGATAATGAAAAAACATTAACTAAAAATTAACTAGCTAAATTGTGTAAGACAAAGGACAAAACTGAAAGAGAAAAGGTGATCTGTACCAGAAATAATAGAAGGCATTTAAAAACAAAAAAATAATTAGATAAATAATAAATCATATAATTAAATAAATAATATAATTAAAAATAATAAAAGATAATAAATAAATAATAAAATTCTAGTGGTGAATGGGAAAAGGAACAAAAAGATTAATTTAGATTGTTTGGGATCCTGGATGGCTTTAAAAAGGAAAAGACCTAAAGCTCTGTAGTACAATTGATAATTGGAATAAATATTCCAAGAACAGACAGTATCAAAGACATCACATCAACTTCCCAAGTGCAAATGATTCACCAGCACACAACTTGGAGGAACACAAAATGAAAGCCTCTCAGATCAATAATTATTAAATTTCTAAATAATGAAGAAAAATAATTTTTAGTGCATCCAAAAAGAAAAATCACGTATCATAAAGCACCAATTAGAACCGTCCTATATACTTCAATAGTAACACAGGCAAGAGAGCAAAAGTGGTCAAAAAGTATGTATGTTGAAAGGAATATATGAGAAATTTTCATTCATGCAATATTGAACTTTTTTTGAAGACAAAAAAATTTCAAAAACCGAAAAGTTCTTAAATAATTTATGGGGGCAGATAAGTGATGCAGTGAATATAGCACCAGTCCTGGAGTCAGGAGGACCTGAGTTCAAATCTAGACTGAGACACTTGACACACTAGCTGTGTGACCCCAATTGTCCTGCTTTTCCCCCTTCCTCCCCCCCAAAAAATAAATTTATAAAAATCCAAATTTGTAAAAATAAAAGGATAACTACATTGAAGGAAAAACTTTTTATCAATAGAGAAATAAGTAATCATTGAAAATAATTTGATAATTTAAGCCTGAAGCTAAGTCTACAAATTAAGGTACTAAGCCAGTGTAAAAGAAACAGAAATAAATTAGGTTCTGAGATTTTTTAGTGTGAATTACAACTTTAAAAAGAGGAAAGAGTTAAATATATATTTAGGCTAATAAATTTAAAAATATTTCAAACTGACAACCAAAAAGAAAGGACAAAGAAAGGAGCCAGCTATGCTGAAAGCAAACATGCTTTATTTAATATTTTTAAGAAATAAAGCTACAAGAACAGTTACTCATTTAAAAGACAAAAAAGTTTGATTCTTTAAACAATTTTATTAGTAAAAACTTCAGAAAAATAAAATATTTCACTCCTTTTAAACATTTATAATAGTGAAAAAATTAAAAAGCTAGAAAATAAATCAAATTTAACACATATTAAATGTGAACTAACTGAATTATCCAATTTAAAAGACAACTTATGGAATTTTAAAATGTAAAACAAAATCCATTAATATGCTACTTACATGAAACATTTAATGTATGAAAAGATATATAACAAATGGAAATAAATTCAAACTATATTGATCTAAAATATATCATACAACTTGTTAAGCTCAAAAATACAGCAGTATCAGTATTGTCTAATAAATCAGAAAAGACTGAGGAAGACAGATAAGGGTATTATATAATGTTGAAAGGAGAATTAAAAGATGAATACAACAGAACATTTAGTCTGTATGTAGCAAATACACTTCCCAAACAGGCCTCTATGACCTTCTCTCTCCTAACCTCCATTTCCTCAAATCCCTGTTCTTATGAGACTTCCAAGTACAACCTCCTCCTCTGATCTCCCTTACTAGCGTTCTCTCTTCCCAAACTACCTTGTAATTATTCTTTATTTTCTATACATTTATTTTGCACACATTTTAATATATTTGTTCACACATATTTATTTCCCACACAGAATGGAAACTCCTTGAGAACTGGAATGGGCTTGTATCTCACTTTGCCATGTCCCACATTACCTAGCAGGACACCTGACACTAAGCAAGTACTTAACAAATCATTGTTGGTTGATTGATAAAAATCATTTGCCAGCTGAATTCATCAAAGGTGAAAAACAGGTGGAAACTAACAGTAGGAACAATTATCAGAATACGATGAATCTAGTATGAAATACTGTGCAAATAAACGAAGAAACTATAAGCATTGAAAACTCTCTCCACCAAGGCAGACAATTTAATCCAAGATTCAGTAGAATAGATTCTAGGGAATTGTCTAAGGCACATGGAGGTTTAATAATCTGCCCAGTCAGTAAAGAGAAGAGGCAAGTTCTGAACACAGATCTTCTGACTCCAAAGTAACTCATCTGTAACCTTGAGAACTGAATGGGGCAATGAGAAATTAAATAACTTTCCCACAATCACACAGCAGTAAAAAAAAACATCTGGGGCAGGACTGGAACTGAGGTTTTCCTGACTCTAAGGCCAACCTTTTATCCATCTACCCTTAAGACTCTGATAAAAAAAAAAAAAGATTTAACAACAAAGGAATCAAAACATCTAACTAAGATGTAAGTACCAGTTAGAGTGAGAGAACTAAACAGAATAGGCAGAGGGGATACACACTTCTTGCCAATATAACAAAACTCCTACAAAAGTTATGCACATGCTTAGGTGTAAGGAAAGGCTGGGTAAGTTCAAAACAGCTGAAATGATGCATGCCATATTTTTACACTGCAAGTCAAACATACCTAACAATACTACAAATAAAACACAAAGCTAAAGAAACATTGATTTAACAATAACTAGGATAAAGAAGAAATTGGGAAAAACTATTGTTTTCAGTAGTGAATATTTTATTCTCAAATCCTTGGAGTCACTTTTGTGATTTTATTTAAATAGATTCTTAATTGCTGTCTGGCTCACAGCTCCCAAATTCAAACTTGATAGAAAAATAATTAACCCTGTTCTGTATATTTTTAATCAAAGTTGTTCCTATATTTTAAATAGCCATTTATCAAAATCTACAGGCTGCAGCCAAAGAAGCTCTCAGAGCCAAATGTATACAACTTATTCATAAAATTGAAATGAATAAATTGATTCATAAAAATAATTATTATCTACAATGCTAAGAGTGAAAAAGAAGCAACATATACTCTGCACTTAGCAAAATTATAAAAACAATAGCCTTAATAGTCTTTAAGGAAAGTAGAAAAAGAGGAACTATAAAAAAAATAGTTAAACTGATTCATAAAAATAATTATTATCTACAATGCTAAGAGTGAAAAAGAAGCAACTCTGTACTTAGCTAAATTACAAAAAGAAGAGCCTTAATATTTTTTAAAGAAAGTAGAAAAAGAGGAACTATAAAAACAAAAATAGGTAGAAATTAAAAATACAGCAACTGGATTAATAAACCAAGAGCAATAACTTTAACAAACCATTAGCTAACTTATCAAGGAAAAAAAAAAGATCACCATAAGTAGAAAGGAAAAAGGTGACCATAAAAAATACAATGAGAAACTAAGACTATCAGGGAATGATACATTCTAAAAGAAAAGCTGAGAAGTTAAATGAAATATTTCCAAAATCATAAATTACCACAACAGGAAATAGGAAATAGACAGACCTGCTTCAAAAAAAGAAATAAGGTAAGTCATCAGAGAGCAACCCTTCCAAAAACAAAGGACCCAGATGACTTCCTATGCAAATTTTTTCAAACTTCTGAAGAACAAGTAAATCTCTGAGATAATCACTGTACAATTAGCAAAGGGAAGAAACTGGAAGATTCAGGATTCAAATCTCTCTTTCTATTAAACTAAACTCCTTATCTATACAGATATAGATGGATAAACAGGCAGACCCAAAAACCTGCAGAAAGAACAATATCAGTATTTATTGTCATTCCAAAGAAGTTAAAAAAAAAAAAGTTCAGCAGTCCACTAATAGGTGAAAACTACAGAACATATACCAGTAACAGAAGACTATCCTCTGTAAAATGTAGGGAAGTTAGAATATCTGTGAGCTCTGGAGGTTAACTCCCAGTAAAAATATCTCTCCACTGATGCAGATTCTTAATGCATCTATAATTTATGTTCTTTGAGAGCTGCCTTAAGTACCAAAAAGTTGAGACTTGCCCATGATCACAGTCAGGAAAAGTTAGAGGGAAAAGCATAGAAGACTTGTATGAAGTAATGCAAAGTGCAGCAAACAGCACAAAGAAAACAATATACACAGTAACTATAAAAATATAAATGGAAAAACTAAAAAAAATTTATAATTAATGCTACAAAATTACAAAGAAGTGTGACCCCAAAGGAGAGGTATGAGAAGATAGCTCCCCTTTACAGAGGTGTGAGGCCAATGGGTGTAGAACACTGCATTATTTTCAGACTTTTTAGATGTACTGATTTTTTTTTTATTCTCCATCATTTTTTTCTTTTCCTTAAAAAAATATACTCTTACATGGGACAGTTCTTTGGGAAGGGGGAAGGGGAAGGAAGAGGAATTCTGGGACATATTAGGTGATAAAAACAATGACAGCAATGAAATGTATTTGTTTTTAAAAATATGGTATTGAGATAAAAACAAAAATCGACCAATATATATTGAAAACCATTACAAGACAATGGTATGCAAAAAAAACCCAAAAAACCAAACAACCCAATAATCATGAAAAGACCAGTTTTTAATTGCAACAGTGCTACCAATAAGCTGTATGACCTTCCCTCACTGAACTTCAGTATTCTCATCTATAAAATTAAGAAGCTGAACTAGGAGTTTTCTAAGATTCCTACTTGGCTCCAAAATTCTTTATCATTCCATAAGTTAACAATGGGAAAAGGAATCACTATTTAATAAACATAGCTAGGGTACTATGGAAAAAAAATTTTTTTTATTTTTACCTCACATTATAATATATCTCAAATGTATCAAAAAAAATTTTTAACTGACCTATTACTAGAAGCCAACAAAAAATTTATCCCAGATACCAAATACACAGAAGATAAATTTCATTATTAATAAAAAAATGGAAATTATAAACAGAGATAAAAAATAAAGTTTGAATATTTTAAAAATAAGCATAACAAAATCTAACACAGTATAGCAAAAGCAACAAAATGTTCATAACTCAAAAACAATAAACATGTTTATCAAAAATAACTTTGTGGAAGGGAATAGACACCTACATTCAGTTCCAATTATGGAAACTTCTTCCACCAGCAAAGACAAGGGAAGTCATGTTTAACTTGCCACAGAGCCTGTGTAGGACAGCTAAGTGTTGGACCCAGCTCTTCCGGACCTCAAGGCCAGCCCCCTATTTACCACCATGCTGCCTCTTCAAAAGAAATATATCATATAAATACCCAGATTCCGCTCTGTAAATGGGGTTAAAAGAAATGAACAAACAGGGCGGCTAGGTGTCACAGTGAATAGAGCATCGGCCCTGGAGTCAGGAGGACCTGAGTTCAAATATGGCCTCAGACACTTAACACAAAAACTACCTGTGTGACCTTGGGCAAGTCACTTAACCCCAAATGCCCTCCAAAAAGCAAAAAAAAAAAAAAAAGAACAAATCTCAAACACCAGGAAATAAAAACAAATTATCACATAAAAGATGTAGAAATGTAAATAACTTTAAAGTATTAATATACAACTGTTAAAGTAGTCCCCCCACCCAAAAAAAAAAAAAAAAAACATTTTTGGCCAGAAAGTCAGAGTAAAGGTAAAGAATGGGGAGGAAAGGGAAGGGAAGAAGTATTTATTAAGCACCTACTATATGGTAAGCACTGTGCTGAGATATCACAAACGTCTCATTTGATCCTCACAACAACCCTATAGGATAAGTGCTATTATTATCTCTATTTTACAGACAGGGAAACTGAAGCAAACAAGTTAAGTGACTTGCCCAGGGTCACACAGTTGAGATCAGATGTGAACTCAGCCACATCCGATCCTCACAACAACCATAAAAGATAGAGACTACAGGCATTTTTATCACCATTTTATCCATAAGGAAAGTGAGCCTCAGAGAGGTGAAAAGATCCATGTTCACAACGTTAATACACCATGCATAAGACAGAAAACCATCTCACCACAAAATCTTGGGAATGATCCCTACAATGCAGAAGGACATATGAGGGTACTAGTGACATGAAGCATCATGGGAAGTGGGAAAAAGTAAAGCTTCCAACTGGGTGTAGAGGAGCAAATAAACTGGAACTTCCAAAGTTGGATTTCAAATGCAGAGAGAACATCTCCTCCACAGCAAAAGGCAGAACCAAAGTGACCGAGGTAGAAAATTCATGGTTAAGTTTGGCTAAAACCAAGCTTGTGCAAAACTAGGGAAAAGAAGAGGGAGGGAGACATCAAACTGAAAGGTCCTTAAAACGCCAAGTTAAGAATTTGGGATTTTAGGGGCAGCTAGATGGCGCAGTGAATAGAGCACTGGCCCTGGAGTCAGGAAGACCTGGGTTTAAATCCAGCCTCAGACACTTAACACAAAAACTAGCTGTTTAACCCCAATTGCCCTCCAAAAAGCAAAAAAGAAGAAAAAAAAATAAAAAAGAATTTGGGATTTTATTTGCCAAAAAAAAGGGGACTATATCATTAATGATACTTGCGGCTACTGTGGAGGTAGAAGACCAATAACTCCAGCACACAGGAGGGCTGTTAACACAGGTTCTTGATCTGCTTTTCAAAAGGAAAGATAGCTTTAAAGGTGCTAATAATCTTACTTTAAACAATAAGAAAGATATGTAAGCAGAGAGAAGTGAGTATACAAGAAAGGATACAATAGACAGGGCTCCAATCTTCTAAACAGAATAATAAAACAATTTATATCACCAGACCAGGGAGCACCAACACCTAGGTTCACAAAGGGAGAATTGAGGGGGGAGGGTGGTCTTAATAATGGCTACCCAGGGTCTCATCTGGCCAAATCACAAAGACCTTAAGCAAACATTCTTCCCATAAGTGAGCCCCAAAGCAAAATACCAACCTCCCAGAATATATATAGTTTTGACTAATAGGTTCATTGTCAGAAAGCATCACAACCCACATGACTCAGTGCCTAACTGGCTTAGTACCAAAAGGTATGAAAGCTTTCCTGAAAGCAACCCTCCTGTAAGCAAGCTTCCCCCAGTGCAATATAAATCTCCCTGAATATATATATGGGCTCTATATGACTCAGGATGTATCACAGCTGTGAACTGGACTGAAGCTCAAAGCAGCAAGACATACATGACTGAAATACCTGTGTACACAGGGAACCCGGGAACACAGACCCTCTTCCAAGGAAAAAAGGGAACACGTGGTCACATAGGCCTATTAATGGATGGGGAAAATTTTATATCCCATTAACCCTACAGGTACCCATTGGAGAATAATGACAAAGAGTTGTGCAAAAGGAAAATTAATATGGGAGTAGCAGGAAGGACTGATTACAGGCAAGGGAGAGACTAAAAACAGGGAGAGTATTAGGAGACTGCCTCAGTAGTCCATTTGAGCAGTAATGAGAGTCTCTAAGTAGAATGTTGCCCATGGAATCAGAAAAGATGAAGCAGATTTGAGAGAGAATACTAAGGTATAATTAATAGAAATAGGTAATTAATGTCCTCTCCCTTCAGTTCCCACATTCAAAGGTAAAACTCAGGTTTCTAACAGTGACCTGAAAATATAGAAATGATCAATCAAAAGCAAAATAATCAATTTTCCTCTTCCCATAGGTTCTGGATATCATTTTCTCTGTCATATACAGTCTTAAAAAAAAAATGTTCATTAACTAATTCAACCTAAGGACTCTCAATGTTTAACTAAACAAAAATACATTTTTCCAGTGTTTTAAAAAAATCATTTCACAGTCTTCATTAAGGGAATATTTTTTTAAGTTTGGAAAGAATACAATTACTTTGTTGATTCTTCAGAAGACTGATGTAGGAATGTTTCCCACAGTGCCTCATCCAACATATGGTAGATTTACATGACTCATAAGATGGCATTGCAATCATTTCCCTGGGAAAACTAAAAACTAATAATATCTCCTTGTTTTTCTCTTTTTGCTCATGTCCAATTTGAGCTTATGAATGTTTTGCTTTAAAAAGAATTCTCTTCCTGTGCCTTTGTGATCAGCTGCCATCTCCGATTATTTGAGGCAAAGTCAAAAAGCCAATCAGGATCTTACAACACTTTTAGCTATCCCCCAGCCTCAACAAAGGATTACAAATACAAGATCCCAAATAATAATCGATCCTACTTTTAAAGATTTCTACAATAGGATATTACTCCTCTTGTTGGTTAATTTAAATATTCACAAACTGTCAATTTTTCTGCACGAAGATTTCCCTTTAATTCAGACTAATCTCTTTTTGTGTCTTGGACCCTTTTGGCAGTCTGGTGAAGATTACAGGCTCCTTTTCAAAATAAAGTTTTCAAATGCATTAAATGAAATATAAAAGATTACCAAGAAAACTAATTATATTAAAAATCGTTATAAAAATTTTTTAAATAATCAGGGGCTTGCAATGCTGAGATCATTTCTAACTTTGTCACTAACTGTGATGCCCCTGTCACTGTTACTGCTAAGCCAATGTCCTTCATTAACATGGAGAAAATACTATCTCAGGAAGGTAGTTACAAAATTTACCGTTGCTCTGGACAATGAGCTCCCCATCAATGTTACCTCATAGACAAAAAACTTAAGAACTATAAAAATATATTTCTTAAAACTCAAAACTGTTTTGATTTTAATAATCACTACTATATCATTCTAAAATACTACAAAGGGATTTCACGTGTTAAATTTCATAAATATCAACTAACAACATCTGCATACAATTGAAAATATTATTATGGGACTATTCAAAAATGTATTAAAAACTGGCCAAAGCCTTGGTACTTGCAGTTTTTATATGCAACTGCCTAAACACAGAATTAATCCTGTACTCTTCCAAGATATGATTCCTTTTGAGCATCCAATCTTAATTCCCGTATTTTACAACCCACACTAGTAGATACAGCCAGACCAGTTGCACCACCCCTAAAATACACCACAAACATCCCTGACACCAAGTCTTGGTTTAAGCTGTTGATCATATTTAAAATGTCCTTCTTTCTACTTCCCATCATTCAAAGTGCAGTTAAAGCCCAGTCTTCTTTCCAAGAAGCAATGCTATATGCATGTCTCCTGCTTTTATATGTACGTGCTTCTATGGAATAACACAACAGTCACTTGGTTTTCAAAGCAAAATAACTCTTGATTGTCAATGGTAAGGCATAAGCAAAACAACTCAGAAAACAAGGCAGTAGATAACTTGAAATTCACTTAGAATAAGTTTTTCAGGTACTTTGAATATAGCTATGCCTTATATTCTGGACATTCAAAACACTTCAAATAAAATAATGACACTGTGATGGAAAGGGGTCACCAAGCTAACTCCCCTGAGTTCCCCTGCTCCAAAGTTAAAACGAAAAGCAACAGCTTAAGGAAAATTCCCCTTTTACTAATTTTTTGAATGATAGGCACACATTTTATGGAAAAAGATGAATGAAGGCTGAGGAAAAGAGAAAAGGAAGTAATTAAATGCCTTTCACAGCATCATCTTGGGTCTTTGAAGAATTTTTTCTTTTAATCCAAAGACTCTTAAATTGAGGTCCACAGATCCACAAAGGATCCATTTATATTTTTACTAAACTCTAAATGAAATTTTGCATTTTTTCAATTACAAATAAGGGCAACAAACATCATTTAGAGAGAGGTTACATACACCAATTTCCCCAGAATGCCAAAGGGGTCTATGACACAAAAAAGGCAAAGAACCCTTGTTCCAAGTTTCTGCTACGATTTAGGCTATACACATGAATCAAGAAAATAAGAAGAGTTAAGCAAGGTAATGAATCAATAAATGTAAAGTCAAAAGAGACTACAGGGAAATCCTATGCTAATAAAACCAACTCTAATCACTAATATGAATGACTGAATTAAAATACCTACTTGAAATACCTAATTTGGGAGTGTTATTTCACTTCCTCTCCATTAAACCTCTAGGCAACACAGAATAATTAAGTTCAAATTATCTAAAAACTTAAAATATTTTTTCCTTTTCATTTCCTATCTTCTCACAATGACATTTCTAATATAACACTCCAGCAAAATAAGATAAACAACAGAAGAAAGGAAAGGGGGGGGCAGGGTAAGAGTGGAGGAAAAACAGGGTCCTTTTTTTTCCCATTTTAATACTTGCTGACAGCTAGGAGGAAAAAGTAAAATATAGATAAAATGAGATTAATGTTTCAATTTATACATTCTCCTTACAGATGGTATAATCAAAGGAAAAACATAATGAAAAAATTGTTATTGGCCTAAAATCACCGTTGGATTCCCACACATTTTATATAGTCACATATGTACAAGGCATGACTGATGTCTTCTGACAATCAGTTTCCTTGACACCTGTCCCTGAACTAAAGCAAGGGTAGAGGCACTATGAGGGCTTCTCTCCTCCTATACCTGCCAGCTCCTTATTAGGATACTCCTGAGAATGACCACCCTACCCTGATGCCCTACGGATCCTTAAGTGCCTGACGGTCTTGGTTTCATATCTTGCTATGTGCTCTGATAACAGCAAATTCTCTAAACATTTGCATATTTATATGTAACACACAAAACACACACACACACAAACAGACAAATATTCCCATACACCAACATACAACAATATGTGATGTAAAGACAAATATATTAGAGAGACTAAAAAGACACAACATGAATGGGGAGAAAAGCTTACAACAAAAATAACTGAAACGAGAAAAAGAATGGAAAGAAAATGGGTCAGAGACCATGAAGAGAAAAGATCTAGATAAAGCAGAATGATGCAAGTTGGGAAATCACTTATTAAGGGGGAGGCTTAGAGAAAAGAGAGAAAAAATGAATAAGTACAAGGGCAAAGTGAGGTTATCATAAAATATTTCTTATATATTTTAAATATTCAGTCTAATTGAATTTAATGCACATCAGTAAATCCCATCAAGGACATATTCAATATTCTGTCTCTCAAAGGGCCATTCTGTAGGTGAGCATGTTGCTACCTTAGAGTAAGCATACTCAGAAGTTTAGCAGTAATAGCTGGAATTCCTATTTTTCTTTTAATATTATAATTCAATTGTGATGAATTTATCTAAATCTTTCCTGAATTACTGAAAAAGGAACTTTTAAGCTTCTTTACAGCTACATGTCCTTAAATTACATGTCCAGTCTTATCAGCTACTCCCCACTTTTATCATCCTTAAATCAATAAATTGTAACAAGATGTCGATTTGTTTAATTATTTTCTACTACCCATTTCAAACTAGCAAAAAGTTCACCATAAATATAAATTTTCTGAAAAAGAGAAAAAAGAATGTACATATACTGAGAAAAATTAACAAATTAACTGGACAAAAAAATGTGAAACAGATTTCTTGCTAAATTTCTAATAATGCACTCTGTAGTAAAAATATATATAGAAATGCATAAATATATTATGCTACATCTGGGATGCTTTAGGAAAACTCAAATTATTTAAAATATGCCAGATATGATTTCTCATGGCCTTAGACCATGTATATGCTGAATTTGCCTAAAGGCAAGAAAAATGTTTAAGTTTTTGTTCTTTTTGGTCATCAGGTTTAAATCTGCCTTCTGATCACCAAAACAACAGTGATAATGTCAAGATAATTTATTAAATAATCAGACAATGAAAACATTGTATAATTCCTTCTTAGAAAACTAGGCACCTGGAAGCTGATACAGAAGGATGTTTGGTCAAACTTGAGCTTGAAGGTGTTGATTCATTATCTTCATGTTGCCTTCTTAATTCTCTCTCTTTCTGCAGTTCTTCCTCTTTCTCTCTGGCTTCTAAAAATGGAAGGAAAAAAAGAATTCATACTTATGCTTCAAAGATTTCAGTATTTAAAAAACGGGAAATACAGTATTTTTCTTAAAATTAACATAGACCCCAAAATACTAAAAAACAAATAAGGTAAATTTCCAAATAAAGTTCTAAAATTTAAACTACTAACATTGCAATTAAAAAGAAAATTCCATAGCATGCCTTTTAACAAAATGAAAAAAGATGCATTTACTCCAAGGCCACTGTGCACTTACAAAAAAAATACCCACATACATGTTTCTAAATGTGAATATTAGTCTAATTCCACAGATCTAGCTTTGCTATCACTTCATAAGAGACTTTATATATTCCCTTTCACTGTCTTTGGCTCTGCCATGTTTCACTATACTAATAAACAATAATTTACACAGCGATTCCCCAATTGATTAACAACAATAGTTGACATCTGTCAGAGCACTTTACATGCTATTTCATTTGAAATACCAATGACCATAAGACTTAGGTGCTATAGCCAGTATCATCCTGATATATAGGGAAGTGAATAAAATCTGAATAATTAATACAACAAGAATAATATTGTAAAGACAAATAACTATGAAATATTCAGGAATTCTGATGAGTGTAATGACCAACCAGAATTCCAGAGGTCTCATGATAAAACATGCTACTTAGGTAAAAGACTTATGGTACAGAAAAAGACATATAGACATTTATATTTTTTCTTTTTGATATAGCCAATGCAAACAGAAATCAATGACTGTAAAAGCAAAAAAAAAAAATTAAACGAAATCAAAAGACTGCAAAAATAGAAAATTTAAAATATCTGCTATCAAAAACCACTAGGAAAACAGATCAAGGAGAAATAATTTAAGAATAATTTAGACACTGTAGTTTAAGCTTACACACCGTATTTTAAGAAATAGTAAATTGGGTGGATAGGTGGCGCAGGGAATAGAACACCAGCCCTGAAGTCAGGAGGACCTGAGTTCAAATGCGGCCTTAGACACTTAACTCAAAAATGTGACCTTGGGCAAGTTACTTAACCCCAACTGCCCTGCCTTCCCTCCAAAAAGCAAAAAAAAAAAAAAAATAGTAAATTAAAACTGCACACATCAATCAGAACCAGAGGACAACAAAGTGAAATAGAAAGAATCCATCAATCATCCCAACAGGAGCCCCAAAAAGAAAACAACACCACTTGACAACAGATTGAACATGAAGGATTCAATATGAACAAAACAGAAATCGAGGATGACACTAAGGTTTGCAGGGTGGGAAGACTTGCAGAATGGTGGGGTGCTCAATGGTGCTACCCCAGGATACTGCCTTTTTCTCTGGTAGAAGCATGTAATACGTAGTCTTAGTGGCCATGGGTGCGGAGAGGTCACATACCGCTATATGACAATGTCTAAGGGTTGTTGTTAACGTTATAAACTGTCTCCCAGGTTTTGCTCATTTCACTCTACATCAGTCCACATGTCTTTCCAAGTTTCTCTGAAGCCATCTCTTTCTTCTTCTTCTTTTTTTTTCTTTTTTTGCCTTTTGGAGGGCAATTGGGGTTAAGTAATTTGCCCAAGGTCACACAGCTAGGTTTTTATTTGTGTGTGCGTTAAGTGTCTGAGGTCGGATCTGAACTCAGGTCCTTCTGACTACAGGGCCGACGCTTTACTCACTGCACCACCTAGCCGCCCCCTCTTTCTTCATTTTTGCAGCACAATAATATTCCATCAGATTCACAGACCATAATTTGCTCAGTCATTTCCTAAATAATGAATACCCTCTTAGATTCCAGTTCTCAATAGTAATAAGAAAACTGAAAAGGCAGGAGGGCTGCAGGGCAGAGGAAAGATGTGTTCTACTTTGGACATGATGAGTTTAAGACACCTACAGTACTTTTAATTCAAGATATCCAAGAAGCCATTTGGTGATGTGGGACTAGAATTCTGCAGAAAGGTTAGGACCAGATATATCACTCTAGGAATCATCAGAAATGACAACTAAACTCATGGGAGCTGATAAGATCATCAAGCAAGATGTAATTATTAATCAAAATATTGATGGTCTATTCCCTAAAGTTATAAAGAAAGTTAGAAGGAACTATATACGATGAAAATCTACAATAACATCCATTCCCAAATGAAGAAATAGCCAAATGACAATTTTAGGAAGAGGAAACATAAATTGTTTCTAAATAATTAAAATTTTGGGGCAGTTAGGTGGCACAGTGAATAGAGCACCGGCCCTAGAGTCAAGAGGACCTAAGTTCAAATCTGGCCTCAGACACTTAACATTTACTAGCTGTGTGACCTTGGGCAAGTCACTTAGCCCCAACTGCCCTGCCTTTCCCCCTCCAAATAAATAAATGAATTAATGAATGAATGAATGAAATTTCACTTTCTATTAAATGGAGAATGCAAATTAAAAGGGTAAAGTACCAGAATGCATGCAAATGGAAAACACAGAATAAAACAATAAAATTCACTTTCATTCATAATGGCAAACAAAGAATAAAACAATAAAACTCACTTTCATTCACAAAATACTTTCATCATCTTGTTAGTGGGTTTATAGAGTTGAAATTCTAGGGAGACCAAAACTGATAACCTTTAACTCTCTAATCTCCCACTGGAGTTGATCAATTAATTCATCAATGAAGTTAAAAGTCTCAGAGAATCCATAAAAGCACACTTTAAAATGCCATTAAGCTGTGAACACTCAATAATGGAAAATTTGGTCAGACCTCCATCTTCTGTTCAGTTGCAATTTTTATCATATTCAAAAAAAGTTACTGTGAAATGGTCTGACACAAACCAAACTTTTTGCAAGTTCATGTTGCTTCCACTGTTTTTCACTATTTTGGGAGGTAAGAGTTCCAATAATTTTCGGTCATCCTTAGTGATTTGCAAATGAGCTTGTACTCTAAATGGAGAGTAAGGGACAGCATGTAAGGCTTAAAACAATTACCAGGAAATTAGAACCAGAATAATGATATAGAGCAATAACATCTCTAGCATGCACAGTAGGCCCTCTATAAAGGATTTATGGAAGGTTATAAATGAGAATCACAAAAAATGATAAGTTGCAGCTGGTTTATTGTTTGTACTGGTGGCAGGAATATTCACATCCATGGGATTTACTCAATTTGAAATATTACAGAAGTTTAAAAATTATATACAATTGTTCAAAAAAAATTATTACATGCATCTTTAAAACTAAAAAGAAAACCAGCCATAAACATTTTTATGGCTAACATGACAAAACAGGAAATTGATAAATTCTGGGGAAGATGTGGGAAAATTGGAACACTAATGCACTATCGGTGGAGTTGTAAACTGATCCAGTCATTCTGGAGAGCAATTTCTAACTAACTTTGATCCCAAAGAGATCACCCAAATGGGAAAACAACCCACAAGTACAAAAACAGCAGCTCTTTTTGTGGTGGCCAAGAACTGGAAATTGAGGGGATGTCCATCTGCTGGGGAATGGCTAAACAAGTTGTAGTATATGAATGTAATGGAATACTATTGTGTTATAAGAAATGATGAGCAAGCAGATTTCAGAAAAACCTGGAAAGACTTAAATGAACTGATGCTGAGTGAAGTGAGCAGAACCAGGAGAACATTGTACATAGTAATAGCCATAATGAGTAATGACTAACTTTGATAAACTTATCTCTTCTTAGCAATGCAAGGATCCAAGTACTCATGATGAAAAATGCTATCCACATTGAGAAAAAAGAACTGTGGAGTCTGAACACAGATTGAAGCATAATATTTACTCTCTTTTTGTTTGTTTGTTTCTTCTTTCTCATGGTTTCTCCCATTGGTTCTAATTCTTCTTTACAACATGACTCATGTGAAAACAGGTTAAATATGAATATAGAGCCTATATCAAACTACACGCCATCTTGAGGTAATGGGAGGGGAAAGATGGGGAGAAAATTTGGAACTCAAAATCTTATTGAAGTGAATGCTTAAAACAAAAAATAAATTAATTTTTTAAAAAATATTAGTAGGGGCGGCTAGGTGGCACAGTGAGTAGAGCGCTGGCCCTGGAGTCAGAAGGACCTGAGTTCAGATCCGGCCTCAGACACTTAACACACACACAAAAACCTAGCCGTGTAACCTTAGGCAAGTTATTTAACCCCAACTGCCCTCCAAAAAGAAAAAAAAAAACAGTAAAGGGGTGGTTAGGTGGGGCAGTGAGTAAAGCATCAGCATTGGGGTCAGAAGGACCTGAGTACAAATCCAACCTCAGACACTTAACTAGCCCTGTGACTTTGGGCAAGTCACTTAACCCCAAATGCCCCTCCAAAAACAAAACAAAACAAAAAAACATTGGTAAAGTATTTAATAGTAACTGTGTACTATTATGCAACTGATAGCATTTAATTTAAACAAATGTAAATGCATATATCTAAACTTACCCAAAACTTTCCTACTTCTTTCCACAGCTGTTCTTCGGGTTTGCTCAAACATGGCTTCCAAGTCAAATGTCCTGGCTTTCTTTCCTAAAATGGAGGGGGGTGGATAACAAAGAGAAGTGATACTGCATAGTAAATAAAATTTTTGATTAGTCTAGTTTACAGCATAGTACAGGATGGCCACAATATATCACAACAAAGTGTTCAATGCACAATAGATGCCCCTCTGGCCTCCAATTATCACTTCTTTAACCTAGAAATCCTGGTCCTGCTACAGGAGGAACATGGGGGAGGTAACTTTGTTTTAAGGGGGAGAAGAGGGAAAGCAGCAATTATGTCTCTGAATTAAATAAATTAAGAACCACTCCCCTGAGTACCATTTCTCAAAGATGTGGACCAATCCAAAAAACAGCCTAAGCACATATTAAATAAGGATAATAGCAAATTACTTACTTCAAAATATGGTTTTACTGCTCAAACGAGATAAATGTATGTCAAATACTCTAACATACTTCAAGGTGCTCTATGTTAGTTATCAATGCTATGTTCATACATCTTCAGAGGCTTTGGACCCCACACAGGTAAACAAAAAAAGGGAGGACAGGAGGCGAGTTAGAAAGGAAAATAAACTTTTGGCAAAATACCTTCAATTACAGATATCCATTTCTGTTTTTGCAGGCTACAAGTATGCTGGAAAATATTATTTTCCTTTGTGCAACCTGGTGGTAATGGTAGTGGTGATGGGAGTAACAAAAGTACCAAAAGTAAGTAAGAGAGGCAACATGAAACAGTCAAGAAAACACAGGCTCAAGTTCCACCTCTGACATATAATAGCTGTGTGGCGCTGATCATTTAACCTCTCATTGCATTAGGTCAGTATCTAAGACTGTAAGTTTGCAGAGTAGGTGTTAATTTGCTTTGGTGGAAGAAATTTCCTTACAGTGAGTTCCTTATACCAATGAAATCACAGAACTAATACAAATGACAGTGCTGTTGTACTGAAGTAGTCAATACTGATGTAGTAATATTGCAGAATTTACTATGAGTTATTCAATCACAGCACTTTAGAGATAAAGGGAATTATAGAAATTATCCAGCATAACCCCTTACCCAATGTATGGCTCCAAATACAACAGCATAGTCATAAAGCAGCTTTGCTTTTTCATTTTTTTCTCTTAGTCACTTTTAGGAATAATGGCATACATACATGCATACATATATATATGTTTATATATATATATGTATGTGCATATATATATATACACACACACACACACACACACACACACACACACACACACACACACAAGGATGTTTGGATGTGAAGCCCATGTCTATTGCCATGAAAAAAAAGGGATGGGGGGAATGTGGATGAATGGAATCTTAAGTTCTTCAGACTGTTAGGAATATGCATATACATACACATACATATATATGCACATATACACACATATATGTATATGTGTATGTATAGGTATAGCACCTATCAAAGTACTTTGCACAGCAGGCATTTAATAAATGTTTGTTGGTGGCAAATATGGAAATATGTTTTGCACGACTTCATCTGTATAATTGATATCTGGTTGCCTTCTCAATGGGTAGTGGAGGAGCAAGAGGGAGATAATTTAGAACTCAATTTTTTTTTTACATGAATGCTAAAAATAAAAAAATGTTGTGGAAATGAAAAAGTGAACGTTTGTTGACTAATGTCAAACATACACTCATAAATATGCATTTCCCTTTAGGACTAGTAAGGGATGAGGTCACAGCAGCAATCCACCAAGTTTAGTTTTTGCTGCAGTTTTCCTCATAGAGATAGAGATGCCTTTGGCATGTATCTGTACTTCATAGAGTTCCTATTTATCCCCTAGCATCTGCAACAGTTTTCTATGCACAGGGACTAATGTACATCTCCACTTAGTACCAGGGTCTGCAAAACCTTTTCTGTCCTAAGACCTTGACTCCTTGAATACAAAGAAATTTAGTCTGCCTCCCCTTCCTTCTGGGCTCCCTGCACCCCATTCCTCACACCCTCCACACCCTGCTTCTCACTCCTCCATCCCTCCTCCCTCCTTTTCTTCCTCCCTTATCCCTTCTTCTCTTCCCCCTCCCTCCCATCCTTCTTCCTCCCTCCCCCTCCTCCCTGTGCTTGCTCCCTCCCCAATTCTTGCTCCCTCCCCAACCTCTCCTCCTCCCTCCCCTGCTCCCCTTCCCAATCCCTCCTACCCCTCTCCTCCCCCCACCACCAAAGACCGGCCAAAGAAGGAGGAGATCATAGCTGTCAGGGGGTGCGTGCGCCTGGGGGCTGCGCAGAAGGGTGACCTCCACTCCAAGGGGAGGAGTCGGGGCTACCCTGGGGTCCCCCCGCGGGCTCTCCCGGGGCTCCTGCAGCGCCGCCCTGCCTGGCGCCCCAAAACTCACCGAAGCCGGTGAAGCCCATGGTGGAAGCCAACTCCGGATCGGTGGCCGGCGCATCGGTGCCTGTGAAGAAGGAGGGAAGAGAGAAGGGAGCTTCGTTATGGGCGCTCTGTCTGTCCCGGGCCGCTCCTGCCCCCACCCGGAGACCGAACCCACCATCACCGCCTGTGGAAGATTCCATGCCGACTCCTGGGACAGGTATAGACCCAAACCCCACAGGCCCGCCCAGATCTGCACAGCCGGGCGGAAGTGTACGCATAGGAGAGCGGAAGTGTCTTCGAAGCTGGGCGGAAGCGTCGCCACAAAACAGGAAATGGTGCCACTGACAAGTAGAGACTACGCTCCCGACCAGAGGAGCAGAACCGCGGCTCCTGCCACGGCGCCGCCTGGCGGGAACGGCGAGTAATAGAGCAGGCGCAGAGGAGATTTCTATAACAGGTGGTGTGCTGGGGCTCTGGCAATGGGGAAGCAGCCTTGGAACAGCCCCTGCCCTCAAGGAGCTGCCATTCTTTCTCAGGAGCCTACATGTACTTGCATGTATAAGTATATGCAGACTAAATTCTAAGTGGTATGAGGGGAAGAAGAAAGGGAGGTGAATTAACTTGCTTTAAGTCACCTAATTGACTGAGCTATTAGAACCAGATTCAGTTACCCCAGATGCCCTTTCCATTAAATCATGGTCATGTTTAGATTATTAATGACAATATTTTGAATTTTTAATTTCCATTTCACTTTAAAAGGGGTCAATATTTCAGAGGATTTTTCTTAATTTTCTTAACTTTCAAAACATTGTTAAGTGTTGTGTAATAAGCGCTGTGTTAGGGAATGAGGGCAAAACGAAGATTAAAGATGTGCTGCAGGTGGTGCAGTGAATGGAGCACCGGTACTGGAGTCAGGAGGACCTGAGTGCAAATCCAGCCTCAGACACTTAACATAAAAAAACTAGCCATGTGACCTTGGGCAAGTCACTTAGCCCCAACTGCTCTCCAAAAAGAAAAAAAAATGTGCTGCAAATCCACTCCAGTATCTTTGCCAAGAAAACTTAAAAATGGGATCCCAGAGAGTTGGGCACAACTGAAATGACTGAACAACAAATGATACAAATACAAATTTGAATATGAAAAATACATTGGAGGAGTTAAGAATACCCAAAAGTCATATGAGAAAGACCACTTACTACTGAACCTGAAAACTACTATTAAATTTGAGTTTTACAATAAGTATGTGAAAATGTTTGATAACAGAAAAACTGATGCACAGATAGGTTCTGAGTTACCTTAGGCTATATATAGACTTAATGACTGATCCTTCCTGTAGAGCTAAAATAACCATGCTAATAATATTTGTGAGGGCTACCTCTGGATAAAATTGTGAAATGTGGGAAACTTGTCATAGTCCTCTACTTCCTACACCTTTTCTCACAAGGTAAGTATATTCTTGGTCCAATCTAAGAGAGAAGGAATTTCAAAAGGAAAAATAGACGAGCAAAGTTGGTACTACCATATTCACTATTTATTAAGCATTTTTGGGAGCAAAATACCATCCATAGTACATACAAAGACAATAGGAAAAATATTTGATGAAGTGAAAATTATTTGGAAAATGAATAAACAAGTTTTCACAAATCAGTATATAGTATATCACATCTTTACAAGTATCCAAGTGACTAAAAAAATATGAGTTTGTTAGCTACAAGAAAAAGCATTTGATTCCATAGAGCAAAATGTTGTTTTAAACAAGAGGTTTCATACGTATGTTAAAATTATACAATATTTCTCAAAAGATACAATAGAAATAATTTTCAATGATGCCTTGCTTATTAATATGAACCAAGACATGAAAGAGAAAGACATATGTTCATGAGAGGTATTTCCACTGTCACGAAGAGTATCTAGTGCAGAGTCCAAATCAACTGTGGTATCTTATAAATGACACCTCCAGATGCTACTGTTTACATCAAAGCCCTGAAATATTGCAGAAGTCCTAAATTTAGTTCATAATGTCTCAAAAAAAGTTCAGCCTGACTCTGTCCTCAGGAAAAACAGCGGTGCCTACTACAATAGGCAAATGGGTCAATAACCTTTACAACAAGTCCGTCAGTGCCTCTGGTTTTGGACATATATTCCAGTTGGATAATGAATGAGTTGGGCACATAATTGAAAAGGAAGAAGGGAGCAGACTGGATTACTTTTGGAAAAGTACACAATATTACATGATAACTAAAAATAAAAGTATCCATGAGGTCTAAGGAGGAAGGACATTTGAGAAAAACATAACACAAGAGATGACATTTGAGTTAAATTTAAAAGTGTGTTTGGGAACTCACTGGGTGAAGTAGGAATGACTATTTCAAGAATGAGCATAACCAGAATCCCCTTAAGTTTTCCTGAGAATTCTGGCTCTGCTACTTTTTGGTACTTCTTTCAGTATCAGTATGCAGTATTTTTATTATCACTTATACAAATCCCACTCAGGCCAACACTTTCTATTCACTGACCATGAAAGCTATAACAGCTAGTATTTATGTAGTGCCTTAAGCCATTATATAGTTCTATTTATATACTGCCCTCACATATACTGTCTCATTTGATTCTCACAACAATCCTGGGACATGGAAGCAATTTTACAGAGGAAACAGTCAAATAGAGGTTGTGATTTGCCCAACAATACACTGTTAGTATTGTATCTGAGGCAAGATTTCAAATCAGATCTTCCTAACTCCTTCCAAAGTCCAGGACTCTAGTCATTGTACCACCTCGTTGTCAAGACATAAAGATGATGACTGAACCTATAAGAGCTGATGAGATCAACAAGTCAGAAAGTATAGAGAGAAAAGAGACGAGAACTCAACACAAAGCACAAAGCCTTGGGACTTACCTGTACTTTGATGCCAAGATATGAAAGAAGATCCAGCAAAGGAGAGTGGTCAGAAGGGTAGGGGGAGAACCAGGAGAGAGCAGTATTCCAAAAACTCAGAGAATATCCTGGAGGAAAGGGAAGTCAATGATGTCAAATGCTGCAGAGAGGTCAAGAAGAATGAGGAATGAGAAAAAGGTATCAGATTCGGCAATTAAGAAATCATTAGTAACTTAGAGACAAGAGTTTCAATTGACTAGCATATAAATGCTGAGAAGTGAGTAATAGTGAATAAATGAAAGCAACAAATATAGAGAGTTTTGTCTAGGATTGTTATTGATAATGGAAATAGTATATAGACAACAGAAAGGACATATACACATATTACAATAATGCCATATGAAATTTCACCAGTATAATTCAATTGCAATAAAAGGAGACCCAAAAAAGTCCTTAAAGTGCCTTCATTAGCAAACTTACTTAGCAAGCAGAGAGATGTGATAATCAAGGGCAACACAAGTTTAAATGATAAACTCTCTTATAAAATCTTAGAAGGATAATAGAACTTTATGAGCAGTATCAGCTAATAAAATAGAAAAGCAATGCAGTGTAAAACTAGTTTAAAGACCGCTTGCCAACAGATGCAACCAAGTAAAAGTCATTCCAAGGATATTTAAATATCAAAATGGAAGGGCAAAAAGAAGGAAAATGGAAAAAAATCTACAAAGTGTTTTATAACAGGTTTTTTTCACCATCAATTATAGTGGAGCTACCACACTTGGCCTCTTGACAGCACAGATTCAGATGCACTTAATAGAGGAAATAAAAATGGCTGAAGAAAGCAAAAGCAAGGGGGCTCACTTTGAGAAGTGTAGTGTGATTTGACCAGATGAGACTCTGGGCAGCCATTGAGAGCCCCCCGGCTTTGAAAACCCAGATGTTGATGCTTCCCTCTATGGTAACTGTGATTTGGTATTGATATAATGGTTGGACAGTTTGGAAGCTTGTCTGTTTGATCTGTCTGTTTCTCTGTTTTGAAACTTCTGTCTGTATACTCTGAAGTTCGGGGTGCTGACCTTTTTCCCCTGAACTAGGTGATATATGTTTGTTTGATTAAAGTAAGCTTGTTAACCTATTTTGAGCTGCTTTCCTTTTCAAAAGCAGATCTAAGAACCTGTGTTGGCAGCCACCCTGGGGATGTTGGGGTGCTTGCGGCTACAAAATGGCGACGAGGATGGGATCTGCTGAGTAAAAGGAAAGTATGGGGGCTGGAATAATTGTTTGTTTCCCAGTTGTGGTGGCTGTGATTCTGTGGAGCCATGGAGCAGGAGAGACGAACGGTCTGCATGCTGACTTCACTGAGCTGAGAGCAGGAATGGTGAGCTGCCTGCATGGAGAGCTGTGGAGAAGCTAGGACCTGCTGCCTTCTGCAGAAGAAAAAGGAACCCAGGAGTTTGGAATTCAGCCACAGGACAAGATAAGGACTGTGAGGCAAAGCAGGAGCACTGAATGTGTTTCCTTGCTACATCCCACAGTTTGGGACCCAGGGGGAATGGACTTGTGACTATGGTGGGTGGGGTGAAGTGCCATGGACCTCCAAGGACCCCACCTTTGGTTTTGTTGCCCCGCTCCCTCTCTGGACTTGGAAGCAGGGGCTGGAGCAGTGTTATGGGAAGGCCACCCCGCCTCCTCCCAAGAGAACTTTATTTTTACTCTTGTTTTGAATCGATGTGATAATGCAATGTACTTTGTTTAAGGCCCAGTGGCCACTTTGGTAACTTTAGATGTACCTTGAAAATAAATTAGTGGGGGGCGGCTAGGTGGTGAGAGCACTGGCCCTGGAGTCAGAAGGACCCGAGTGCAGATCCGGCCTCAGACACTTAACACACACAAATAAAAACCTAGTCATGTAACCTTGGGCAAGTTACTTAACCCCAATTGCCCTCCAAAAAAGCCAAAAAAAAAAAAAATACATATATATATATATATATATATATATATATATATATATATATATATATATGACTTAAGAGATGGTTAGTGCTAATTGAAATTGTCTATGCTATGGGCATACTTAGTAAGACTTTACCTGAATAAGTGACTGATTATACTTTGATTGTTACTGATAAGAAACTAATTGAGTTAATCAAGACTTTGCCCCATGAGTGGAAGACTTTGACCATGTACTTTGAAAACTGATGTGACTGATTGAGTGAACTTAAGAGTGACTATTTTTTTTTTTATTATTAATAAGTGACTGAGTTAACATTTGCCCCATGAGTGCAAGACTTGGACTTTTGTACTTTGAGATTATATTGTGATTTTCTTATGTACCTGGAAAATGTGACCTAAGAGATGTTTTAGTGCTAATTCAAATGTAAATTGTGTATGCTATGGGCAAGAAAGATCTTGGGGCCCAATGTAATGGAAATGCAGATTTGAAGATCTTCCCTGCCCTTAGGCCCTTTGATTGGCTTAAGTGACTCAGAGACCCTTCTTTAATTTGAAAATATACTCTGCCCCCTAATAAGCTGAATGTGGTCACATGGAGCCTGTGGCAGGAGGCTTGGTTTTCAGGAATGACCACACCTTGATGCTGTGTGATTGGGCAGTGGGTCAAGAGGGTGGTTACATTCTCTGAGCCAGGAGAAGGCTATATAAGCCCTGATGGGAGGCTTTACTTTGGGGCTCACTTTGAGAAGTGTAGTGTGATTTGACCAGATGAGACTCTGGGCAGCCATTGAGAGCCCCCTGGCTTTGAAAACCCAGATGTTGATGCTTCCTTCTGTGGTAACTGTGATTTGGTATTGATATAATGGTTGGGCAGTTTGGAAGCCTGTCTGTTTGATCTGTCTGTTTCTCTGTTTTGAAACTTCTGTCTGTATACTCTGAAGTTCGGGGTGCTGACCTTTTCCCCCTGAACTAGGTGATATATGTTTGTTTGATTAAAGTAAGCTTCTTAACCTTAAAAAAAAAGAAAGAAAGAAAGAAAGCAAAGGCAAGAAAAGCAATTCAAATACAAAGTGTACCTGCAGGACATCTGCATTAGAAGTGACAAAATTGTCACAATTAAGGAACTGATCCATAGAGTATCCAACAGAGAGAAAAACAATGGAACAAAATCATAGACATTATTTATATAAAAAAGGGCAAGCAAAAGACTATCAGCTGCTACTAACCTGTATCCCTCCTTTCCCATCTATATAAAAATGTTCATGTGAATAATCTACATTCATATTGAGCACATCCTCAATGATAGTATTATCAGGGAATAGGCAAGCTTTCACAAATGATATTCTTCCATAGAACATGGGGCAGCTAGGTAGAGCAGTAGATAAATACCAGACCCAGAGTCAGAAAAACTCATCTTCCTGAGTTCAAATGTGGCCTCAGACACTTACTAGCTGTGTGACCTTGGGCAAGTCACTTAACCTGGTTTGCCTCAGTTTCCTCATCTGTAAAATAAGAAGAATGGCAAACCATTCTAGTATCTTTGCCAACAAAACCCCAAATGGGGTCACAAAGATTTGTTTTTCAGATTTGACTGAACAACATTTCCTATCAAATAATAAACATTTATTAAGCACCTGCTATGTGCTAGACTCTGTCCTAAGCACTGTGGATACAAAAAGAAGCAAAAGACAGTCCTTGCCTTCAAAGAGTTCTCAATCTATAATTCCCTCCCTGTTGCCCCCACTAGATGGTTTCATCCCTTCAAAATATTATCCTGTAACTTTTCTCCTTTCCTCAGCCAAACCCCTAGAAAAAGTGATCAATAGTAACTTCCTCTATTTCTCTCACTAACTCCTTGACCCTTTGCAATATGACTTTTGACCTCATCACTCAACTCAAACTGCTCTTTCCAAAGTTATTAATGATGCCTTCATTGCCAAATCTTATTATATTTTCTTAGTCCTCGTTCTGCTTGTCCTCCCTGTTCCCTTAAACACTATTGACCACCTTTCCTTCTGTATACTCTTTCCTTTCTGGAGAATAGTGCCTTCCAGCCCACTCCCCACAGCCATTATCAAGGTGAACAGCACCTTGGGGACAAAAGATCCAATATCCTCTCCACCACCACCACCAATGACCAACTACTACCAACTGGCAGATGAGCCCACAATCCCTAATCATAGCAGCACATAGCTCCCCCAGACCATTTGTCCTGCTTCCAGCCCAGCTTCCACAGCCATTGTCCAGGGAAGTAACCCCTGTAAAAATAAGCCTTAAAAACTGCTATCGTAGGTGCTGCAAACCCCCACCTCCTCAGCAGCCACTGCTACTGAAAACCTGGAAAAGGAAGTGCTCATCATAAGAATCATTTGCACTGTCAAATAGTTTGGCATCAGAAACATATGGTTTTACTAGTGGATATAGCATTAAAGATGATTCATTACCATCTGCTTTGCCTCTGTACCCTAAAGACCACAAGACCTTCCCATCAATTTTGCAGCTGAAACTTCCTTTAGGTCTTATGGCCTCCATCTGAAGGGGAGCACTTAAGAATAGAGATGTTCTGGGTTTTCTATTTGTATACCTCACATTTAACACAGTTATTTGTTTTATAAATGCTTTCCCATTCATTCATTCATTTTTTGTGATATACTCTTGTGGTTCTTTTACATGTCTAATGGCTCCTCAGTCTCTTTGGCTCATTCATCATCCATATGATATATCTCTTAACTATGAGAATGCCACAAGGGTTTATGGTGGGCCCCTTACTCTTTTTGCTCTGCTTTTTCTCATTGTCCTCATCAGTTCCTATGGTTTTGATTATCTCTGTGCAAATGACTCTTCTATATATCTAACCCCAGCCTTTCTCTTAAACTTCAGTCCTACATCACCAATTGCTGATTGAATATTTCAAACTGTATGTCCCAGAGATATATCAAATCCAACATGTCTAAAACAGAATCATATTTTCCTCAAAGCCCACCCTTCTTCTGAACTTCCCTATCACTGCTAAAGGCCCCACCATTCTTCTAGTTTCTCAGGTTCATAATCTGATTGTTATCTTTGACTCTACTTTCCCTCATTCAACATATCCAACCATTTGTCAAATCTTGCTTGAGCTGGGAGAAGGAAAGATTTGGGAAGGAAGAGGAACACAGCGTTCCACTGGGCTCCCTCCACCAGTACCCTACCCAAGGAAGGAGGGACACACCATACCACTCTTGACTGGCCTGCTGGGGAAAAAAGGACACCAAATTCTATAATTCTCCTTTCACCAGTCACAAGCCTGAGCCTTTTCTAGTGGATACCTCCCCTCCTCTAAATTCCCTTCCCCTCCCCTCTTTCCCTCCATTGGACTCTGAATTCTTTAAGAGTAGGAACTGTTTTTCCTTTCTTTGTATCTCTAGCATATAGCAAAATGTCTGGCAAAATGCTTCCTGACTTGACCTAATTTATCTCTAAAACAGCTAACATCCTCCTTCCCAAATGCTTATATTTCATAATGTTTTATTTATTTTCCTTATATTTATTTTACATAATTTCTATATATACTTGTCTCACCCAGCTAGAATATAAAATCCTTATAAACAAGGAGTTTTTCATTCATTATATTTATAGTCTAAGCACCTAGCACAATAATATTATTCATAGATTAGGTATATTTAATAGGAGCTTAGTAAAAATTTGATTGATAACTTGACAAAAAAATGTAGAAAATATGACCCACCGCTGTGTGCTTTGTTTGCTGATTACAAAAAAGTATGGCATGTAAATTTCTTGTCCTAAGAAAAATAAGCGGAGCCTTAGAGATGGTAAATATAATAGATGGTTGGTCCACTAGCCAGACTGTCAGTCCATGGCCAGGAGGCATCAAATTATCCAAACTGGTATCAGCTCTGCCCTGACAGGTGGGCCCTATGGAGATCATCCAGCTTCCTCCTGGATGTGGGTTGGGTGGAAAAAAGAGTCAGTCTGGAAGGGTAGCCACTGGGTTATATGCCACTATATAACCACTGGTTATGCACCAGTCATAACCTACTGTTCTCCTCCCCTTCACTTCTCATATTGGATTAACCAATGACTGAGATAGTAAAGACTTACTGTTGTTGGATAATGGAGGTGTTCAAAGAGTCTGACCCAGGTGGTTCATCTCGCCAGAAAAGGGTTTCCAATAACTTTAGAGTAGAGGGTTTGTTTCAAGTATGCATTCCACCATTCCACAATGCCCAGTACTTGAGGGTAGTATGGGTGGTGGAAACCCCTCTAATGTCCTGATTTGGGGCCCATTATTGAATCTAGGATACAGTAGAATTCATTATCATTAGAAACATAATCAGGATAGCCAGGGTCTTTTTCAAGGGACATGATTAACCTTCCATTAGGGTCAGTGACAGGTGTAGCCAACTCATACCCTGTCAAGACAAAATCACATAGGCTCCAGTGTCATGGAAGGGACCCTACACAGTCCTCTTGCTAAGATCTAGCCAGCTATAATCCCTGGGGGAATCTTCCCTACGAGTCCCTTTTCTATATGGCAATGAAGTAGGCAGAAAGAACAACCAGCCTTCTTTTCCTTGGCTTCTTTCTGAGTGAGGTAGAGGTTTCACTGGTGGGCCTAGTCTGCATAGTATGTTTATTTCCGTGGCACTAATCCATTGTGCTACTGAGGAGATTTGTTGTATATGGTTTTGATGAACTATGTCATTCCATTTGGGTTCCTCAGGAAAGAGTCCACTTTAGTGGGCAGACACATGAATGACAGACACAGCAGTCAGTTCTTCAGTTCAACTCTATGGACTTGACCTTCCAGTTGCTGCCATTTAACAGATCAGACAGCTAGGCCATGGGACACAGCCCATGAATCAGTATAGATGAATATTTCCTTTTGAGTGTTCATTTTGAAGGTAAAGAATTAGTCGATAGGGGTGGCTAGGTGGTACAGTGAATAGAGCAGCAGCCCTGGAGTGAGAACATCAGTTCAAACCCAGCCTCAGACACTTAACACTTACTAGTTGTGTGAAGTTGGACAAGTCAATTAACCCCAATTGCCTGGCCTTTCTCCCCGCAAAAAGCAAAACAAACAAAAAGAATCAGTCAACAAACATTAAGTGCCTACTAGCTAAGTACTGGACCTACAAATACAAGTTAAAAAAGAAAAAGAAGCCCACCCTTCAAAGAGTTTACAATCTACTGGAGGAAGACCACACAAAAGGAAGCTGAAAAGGGTGGGAAAGGTGGAAAGGAATGGAAGTACCAGGACTTGACAGTGAAGTCTGAAAGTTAAGTAGCTGGTGAGAAATGGGGAGGAGACGGTGCTTTTAGTGCCTTGTTTTCCCCACCCCACCCCACCCCACCTCAAGGAAGTAAGCAGATTTCCAGGTCAGCTCTGCCCTCCCCCACGGGGTCTCCGCCCTTTCCAGTCATCTCACCAGCATAGAAGAGGGCAGGTTTCTGGGTCAAAAAGAGGGAGTTTCAAGGTGTGTATTGACCAATCACTGCTTACATAAGGCCCCCTTTATAAGCTAAGGTTCTGCCCCAGATCCTGGCTGTTGCTGGCTGCTACTACTGCTATTGCTTTACATGGGACAGGTGGTGTTAACTGCTCAGCCCGCCCTGTGGCCTGATCAGCCAACATGGCATTTTAATAAAAGGTCCATTCTAAAATTATTACTTGGGTCTTGCTCACATTAATCAAAGTACAGCATGCTAAGCTCCCTTCTTAAAACAGAGGCCCTGGAGCTTATAGTCATGCCCACCGTGAGCATGTTGGTATGAGTGATATGAACCTCACCCTCAGGCATCTTGATATCGTGGTACTCCACTGGACTGAATCATTTTCGATAACTCCAGAACTGATGAGGGATCCAGGTAGCTAATGGTGTGGGTAACAGGTTATTTTATTCATCTCCTTTAGTAGGTTGGTCAGTCACTATTCATGCAGCTTATTCATCCTTCTGGGTCTGTGCTTTCCTTAACTTAGAATGTACTATATCCATATGATAATTGATACCTCTAGAGCCCTTCCAGGCTTATGCAATTTATCAGGGAAGACCCATTGGAGAATGGGAATCTTAAGTCTCATTGTAATAGAAATGTTCTCTCTCAGTCTCTCTATCTCAGTTAGGGTCCAGGAGCAAATTGACCACAGCCCACATAAACCCAGAACTTGAGTCTTTTTGCCACATTCTCCAGTCTCTTGCCATTGGACAAGCTGAATCTTGGTGTTCAATGGTATGAGTATATGACACTGGTTCAAGCAGAATAGCTTATAGGATCACCTGCGTGGTTACTTCCAATGTAACATGGCTATATTCCCCAATCAGTCTGTGTAGCATGGCAAATAAGTGTAAAGGGACCTCATGATGATCCCTAAATGTGGGATATATTCCTGCTGGTGACCAAAAAGGAGAAAGAAGGCCTGAGTCTCTTTTATGGATGTTGAGGGGTTCAAGCCCAGGAAATTACATTTTGGTAAAAAAGTACATAGACAATGAATTAATATCAATATTAGACATATAGGTACCAAATAGCATAGTATCTAAATTCTTTTTTTTTTTAAAGCAATTGGGGTTAAGTAACTTGCTCAAGGTGACAAGGCTAGTCATTATTTGTGTGTGGGTGCTCATTTTCTGAGGCCAGATTTGATCCCGGGTCATCCCAACTCCAAGGCCGGCACTCTTACTCACTGCGCCACCTAGCCGCCCCTATAGTATCTAAATTCTTAAAGGAAAAGGTAAATAAGTTGTAAAAAGAAAATTGTAATGCCAAGCAAAGGCAACTTCCAAGGTTCAAAATACCAGCATAGCCACTCTCTATTTTATTAAGTGACAAATTAAGAACAAAGAAAATCAAAATACAGCATTCACCAAGAGTAATTCAACCAAGTACTACTCCACCCCTGGGCAGTACATTCATTTAGTCAATCACAAAGCCCCTCTTCTCAAATGGAGATTAGTTTCCAATCATAAACAAAGTACATGCTTTTGGTCTGTAACAGAGCACACAAAAAAAAAAGTCAAAAGTTCCCCACTCCAGGATCACAACTGAACAGGCCATCTAGCTCAGAGTTACAACAAGCTTAAGATATTGTCACAGCATTTAATACACAAAGAGAGGTCTTTTCCTCATTTTGACAGAGGCAAGTTCTCAGCAATCTCAGTTCCTGGGGAGACAAAGCTTAACAAGGCCACAAGATACATTGCCAGGGTCCTCATTAATTCATTCTCTGCCTGCAGAACAGTCCTAGGACCCCTGAAAACATCAGCAAGACCCTCTTCCAGGATTTCTGTAAACATACAACAAGAAAATCCTTCTTCAGGGCTTCTGAACCAGCAGCAAGGTTCCAGAACCTCTGCAACAACAGGACTATCCTTCACCAACAGACAAATCTGGCAAAACAACATCAAAACAGACAGACAAAGTACCGGCATCACAGCCATGTCTCCTCAATCCTTGCCAGCTCTGGGTGGCAGCTCGAGCTGGCCCTTAGCAATCCTCTCAGTCTCTCTGCCTCCATGATGCTGCTTCCAAAAAAATTCTTCTGCCTCTCTCTTTCTCTCAGCTTGTACCTCTCTAAATCCATGTCACCAGCTCCTCCCAGTTCAGCCCTCTCTTTTCACATCAACAAATCCATCCCACAAGTGGGATTTACAAGCTCTGGGTTTTAACAATCAACCAAGCCAATACAGGGGATCTTTAAATTCCATCACTATTACAGAAATAGATGGTAAGACTACAATAGTGGGGATTCTCAATTCACTCTTCTCAGATTTAGATAAATAGAAGTAAAAAAAGTAAGAAAGAAGTTAAAGAATTGAATGGAATTTTACAAAAGTGAGATATGCTTGACCTCCGGAGAATATTGAATGGGACTAGAAAGGAATATACCTATTTTCTCCTGCAAATGGCACATTGACAAAAACCGACCATTTTAGGGTATAAAAACCTCATGAACAAATGCAGAAAAATAGAAATTTTAAATGCATCTTTTATAATAATACAATAAATATTACCTTCAATATGGGACCATTGAAGCAAAGATTAAAAACTAATTGGAACTACATAAATTACTAAGTGGGTAGAAGAACAATGGAGTGAAGGGAAAAGGGCCAGTGACCATATTTAACATATAAATCCTTTACCACCTGACTTTAGTCTACCTTTCTGTGCTTATTTCACATTATTCTCCTTCATGACATCCTATAGTCCAGTCCAACTGACCTACCTGCCGTTTTCCATACATGAAATTGCATCTTCCATCACCATTTCTTTGGACTCCCTACAGTCTCCCTAATCTCCCTCAAAGCACAAATCAAGTGTTACCTACAGGAAAATCCATCTTGATTCTTCAACACCCACCTCCCCAACTTACTCTATTTTATATGATACACTCTAAAATAAAACTCCACAAAACCGTAGGCTTCATAAGGTCAAGGATTGTTCCACTTTTGTCTTTGTATCAAGCACCCTTAGCACAGAGCCTGAGCATAGCAGGTTTAGGAACACTGTTGATTGATCTGTATTCATATTGTTTCCCCATAGACAAACATCTTGAGGGCAAGGTCTACTCTGTAGCTTTGTGTCATGGTATCTTCAAGCTCATAGTCAGCAGGCCCTTGGTTAAGGCTGCTGGTTGATTTGATTTGGAAATGAAGTATTTATCTCTTGGAATAATAATAATAATCTTTATTATTGTATTTTTGCGTATTTATGTATAAAATATTCATAGATCTATATATATATAGTATTTTTATGTAAAATATATAACACATATACACAATATATTATATATGACATATATAGAGAAAATATATTTTATTATAAATTTTAAAGTTTGCAAGTGCTTTACAAGCTTCTCGTTTTATCCTCACAAGAACCCTAAGTATTAGATGCTATTCAATTATCCTCCTTCTAGGGATGAGCAAACTGCAACATACAAATGAAAAGTGCAGCGCTGGGGAACCTATGGCCTCACGGCCACATGTAGCCCTCCAGGTCCTCAAGTGCAGCCCCCAAAGGATGGGGATTTGTCTGTGAGGCTTGGATGCAAGGGGCCGCACTTGAGGGCCTAGAGAGCCACTTGCGGCCTTGAGGCTGCAGGTTTTCCACGCCTGGATAAGACTTGGCCAGGGTCACAGAGCGAGGAAGCCTCCAGGGCTCCCTCCAAACGCAGGTGTTCCTGACTTGGGACCGGCGCTCTGGGCACCATGGCGACCCCTCGCGGCCGTGGGTGGTCCGGGATCCCCGCCTAGCCCCGGTTCGAGCCTGGGCTCGCGCTCGGCACGTAGCGCGGAACCCGCCTCGCCTCGCAACCCGCCGCCAGATTCCAGATTCCAGAGCCCAGACCCCTAACCCGCTCCCTTCTCCTTCCCTTCCCTTTTCCTTTCCCTTCCCTTCCCCTTCCCCCTCCCCTCCCCTTCCCTATCCTCTTTCCCCACCTCCCTCTCCTTGGTCCTCCTCGCCCTCTCCTTCCCCTTCCCATTTCACACAGGCTCCAGCCCCTCCCCTCTCACCTCTCCGCCCTCCCCGCCAAAATTGCTGCCCGCTTCGTCTCCTCCCCTCTCCCTCCCCTCTTTCTTCCGGCAACGGAAGGCCCCGGAGGCGGGACCGCGGAAGCGGAAATGCGTCGCTGTCGGGCGCCCCGGCGCGCTTTTGACCAGCGCCCCTGGGCTGCACGCATTTTCTCAGCTTTCCTCTCTCTCTCCGCTCTTTCTTTTCAGATCTACGGGTTTTTGTCGCCGAGGCAGTGACGGCGGCCGCGCTGGTGCTGGACGGGGCGCTGACGATGCCGTCCTCTCTCGGGGGCCCCGTGGCGGCCGCGGTCACGCCTTCGGCGGTCGCGGCCCTGCAGGAGGCTCTGGAGAACGCGGGGCGGCTCATCGACCGCCAAGTGCAGGATGACCGCCTCTACCCCGACCTGTCGGAGCTGCTCATGGTGCCGGCCCCAAGTAAGCCTCGCTTGCCCGCCCCTCCCTCCTTTAGCTGCTCCTCCCTGGATCGGGATGGACATTCATTTCAGCATAGGGAGTGATGCAGACAGTGCTGTAAGGAAATTTGATCAGGGGGAGGACATTTTCATTTGGAGAAAGAGGCATCTTAACCGAGCCTTGAAAGGGGAGAAAGGTTATGAAAGGCATCGTCTCCCCATTGCACCTGTCGAGGTGGGTGACATCGAGTTTGGGAGAAGAGCTAGTGGTCTTGTTCGCTGATTTTATATCCTCAGTTTTGGAGGGAAGATAAGCATCTTGCTGAGTTGGTCAAGGTTGTCCAGCTGGTCCCAAGCCCTCCGTTCTGATGTTATGTATTATAACAGCTTAAAAGTCTTCCGTTTAAACTCAGCCATCTGGTCATAAGAACCAGCAATCGTTTATAAAGTACCCGCTAAATAGGGTGCTGTGCCAGACAGAAATGAAAGTCTCTGGACACAGAAAAGTAAAAAATGCAAGGAGATTGGAGGAAAGGAAGACCTTTCTGAGCAGTTGGGGAAGGCTTCAAGATGCTCCTGGGAGCCAAGCATTGGAGGTTGATAAAGGTTGTTAAGGTGGACCAGGGCCAGACTGTAGAAGCCTTTACATTCTTGACTAGAGTTTGTGTTTTATCCTAGACTCTGCTGAAAGCTAACAGGGAAGTGTCATGATCCCACTTAACACTTCAGGAGGTTATGTTGGCAAGTTTTTGATAGATAGATTGTTGCTGAAGGGAAAACTGGATTGGGAGGAGAGGGGGGAGACTAATTAGGAGCCTGTTGGAGTGGTTTAGGTGTTGAGGACCTGAACTGGTCTTTGAGTAAATCCAGTCAAGAATTCAGTATTTGTAGTATTTGTGTAATTGAGTGTCTGACTGATGGTATCCTTCTCTTCCTTTCCCTCTTTTATCTCACCCTTTGTTCTTTTAGGCAGCACCAACATTTACGGGAGAGCAGTACAATGCTCTTCTATTATTCTCACCATTTCCCTCCTGTCAGTAATCCTGTCAGGTGGAAGCCAGCTAGCAGAGAAGTTTGAATTTTTTTTGCTTCTCAATACCATTCCTGTTGTTTTTCTTTTTTTTCTTTGTTTTAAACCTAAAATTCTAGACTTGAAGAGTACCACAGGAGATTGACAGTTAATACTGTGTTCCCACAAAGAATTGCTTCCCCTTTAGATCCCCCTCTTCCATTATTTTTGGTCTCCAAGATAAAGTAAAGCAGTTTGTGAGCTATTCAGCATTTAACAAGTAGCTTGTATGAGTATTACTATTAACCTAATGTGTAGAAGCAAAAATGTTATGGAAGGATATCTTATTTTTAATGTTTTTATATTAAAAGAAATTTTTTATTACGAATTGGATGGATGTGAACTTTTCAAAATAAAAAAGAACAGAAAAAAGCATGGTATGTGATGCCACGAAGCAGTTACATGGTACTTTTAAAAACTCTATGTTAAATTTAATGAATTTCCAACACTGCTCTGTTTCTTTGTCCTTTTCTGTTTTTTTCTGTGCATTTTAAAATATATAATTGACACTCTTATTTTTGTCATTACTGTTATTACCCTACACTCCTGATTTTTCCCCCTTTAAAAAAAAAAAAACTATCTTGTATCAAATAAGTTCAGTTGAGTAAAACAAATTGCTTCATTGACCATACCCAAAAAATTTGTCTCAGTCCATCACCTCTGTGTCAAGAGACAGCTGCTTATTCCTAAACCTCTCAGTCTTCTGGAATCTTTCTGTCATTGTATTGATTAGAGTCCTTAAATCTTTCAAAGTGTTTTCTTTATGATTTTGTTGTTATTGTATAATTTGTTCACTTGGTTCTGCTCACTTTGCATCATTTCACACAACAGAACTCAGTTCTCTCTGAAACCATCACTTTCATCATTTCTTACAGCACAATAGTATTATAAATATTTTGTACTTATAGATCCTTTCCCTCTCTCTTCTATCTCCTTGCTTATGCTTATGTGCCTATGAGATATCTGTATTGCAAACGAATGGAATGTTCCATGAGAAAAAATGAAATTGATCAAAGAAAATACAGTTTTATCTCTATATCTCTATATCTCGAAGCATCCCAAACTGTTTAAACCCAAGGACACCAAAAAGCTGTTGTGGTTTCAATCCAGGGACACCAAAAACTGTTGAGGTGGGGGCTCTGCCCACTCAAAAACTGTTGGAGTTTCAAGATGTGTTGTGGTGGAACTGTCTCAAAGAATTCAGAGTCAAACCACCTCTAATCCACCAAGTATAGGCATTTATTGAGATTGATGTCTCTTGTGAAGCAAGCTAAGTTCCAAGAGGTACCAGCAACTTCAGAGAAAACAATATGGATTTTCATAGGGTAAAGATGCAGTTACATAACACAAATCATGATTATTAAAAAGGCAGGAGGGGCTTGTAAGGGATTAGGTAATGGAGGAGTAGTCCCATCTATGTTTGGTGATTAAACATTCTGGTCATGCTGCCCTCCAATTGATTAGCTATTGTGGTCCTGTCTTAGGTTAGAAGGATGATATGATTGTGGTTGAGTACAAGAACACACCTGTTTCTGTGGAAATGGATCTGGGGGCAGTGACCAGGTAGAGGCAGTAGCTAGGTTTCCCTCACATGAACGCACCTGCTGTTTCTGTGGGAACTAAGGGTTCAGACACATACCTGTTGTTCCAGTGAGCAGTGAGACATATGAAGAAGTTAGGACATTGGCAGGGGGGCTAGGTAGGTACAGTGGGGCCTATAATGATTAAGGTAGAATATTGGGACTGAGGGCAGCTTTATTAGGATTCCATCAAAACCACATGGTTCTTTCCATTGAATAGTTTGTCTTGTGGTTGGGGAGATAATAAATACATACTACAGACAGCTAGAAAATATAACCATACTTGAGTAATTTCAAAAATATTATAATAAACATAGGGAAGTAATGGATTTTGTGAGGAAATCTTCTGATATTTTTATCTTCTTGATTTTAGATACAGGTATTTTATTGCTATCATTGGCTTATGATTTAAGATAAGTAAGCTTCAGGAAAATAACCTAGCTCATTAGCCCTTATAACCAAGTGCCAGGATCCAGAGACTACAATTAAAAAAAAATCTTTAATGCCCCAAATAATCTTTTACTGCTCATTTTGAATAAATGGTTTTCTTTTTTGTAGGTAATCCCACAGTTTCAGGCATGTCAGACATGGATTATCCTTTACAAGGACCTGGTTTGCTCTCCGTGCCCAATCTTCCAGAGATCAGTTCCATTCGAAGAGTTCCTCTCCCCCCTGAGCTTGTTGAACAGTTTGGCCGTATCCTCTATTTATTTTGCTGTGGGGTAGGGAGAAAGATGAGAGTATGTGTGTATCTGTCTGTGTGACTGTGTCTGTGAGTATGTGAGACAGAGAGAGATAATTAATTGAGAACTTTTTGTTATTTGGATTATATTCATTTGGTTTAGTTTTTATCATAAAAATATGTTGGTTATGCTCAAGTCAGTGTTGTGTACTATGTGCTTAAGATGTATTGCTGAAAAATTAAGTTAAAATTTGCAAGTTGCATAATTTAAGATGTATAACTGACATTTGTGAGAGATCACTATTTAAAGAAATCTTTAGTAAATCATTTTGTAATACAAACGTTTTACCCCTAATTTAGTTGTTTTGTAAGTTAGTATGTTCCTGTTCAAATAGTCCTCATAGTTATTCATGGATTCATCTCTTTAAAAGTGACTGTGACTACCCTTCCTTCTTTAGGAAATAGGAAGATGTCAGGAATGGGGTGTCTTTTGGACTTCTGGAGGATAACTCTATCTTGAGTAGGATGATGAAGAACATTTTTAGAGGATCTCCTGAATTTTAGTCTTTAAAAGTGGGATATACTTGTATCATTTTTCTGTAAAATAGGTGCATTTATCATTTGGCTTGTTATTTTCTTTGCAAGACTGTTGTATATTTTAATGATTTATGGCCTTTGATAAAGAGCTCAAAGAATTATACAAATAATTTAGCTTAAAACTTAATCGGATATTTAAAAAGGAAAAGGAATTCATGTTTTGAAAGATTGACAGTAGTAGCAGCCAGGTAATGGAAAGGAAATACAAATGGACTAAGAATAGAGCATAAATTAAAAAGTTAGCAAAAGAAAATTTGTTTCTTCTAAAACTTCTAGTTTTAGTTCTTCTGAAATGCCAAAAAATAACATTTCGTTATGTTTTCTGTTTCTCACACTCCAGTCCATCTAAATTTTTAAATTTACATTTAATGCAATTATAATACTAGACATTTTTTTTTATCAGAATTGTTCTGTGGGTCTCATTTTCAAGTCCTATTAGTTTATATAAGTTACTTTCTTTTAGCATAGAACATTTTTTATCATGTTCACACTTAGAAAGACTTCAAACTCTTATTTATCATTCTTATTTTACAGAAAAGGAACCTGAGACTCAGACATTAAATAACTTAACCTGTGATTACACAACTAGTGATAGTTTGGACTTTTAGTCCTTTCTGACTATAAATTTAATACTCTTTCTACTCAGCTGTTCCACCTCTTTGTGGAATTGACACCTATTCATGACTTCCAATTGCCATATATAGTTGTATACCAATTATGTGAACAACAATCTCCTTGAAGTGGTTGCAGATATTTTAATTTTTCAGAGTTACAATTATTTAAAATATGGTAATTAGTTACAGCCTAATAGAAATATGCAGAACAGATTCAAATAATACAGCCAATACATGAGGATTCATTATTTGCATTAATCAGAAACTACTTATATATAATTTTTCTCCTCTTTTTTCATGAACAGTTTTTCTTATATTAAGCTTTGATGTTGAAGTTCTGTGTGGTACATTTTTAATTGCTGTTTTTTTATTAGGTAGTTAACAAAATTAAACATCACAAAAAAGATATACTATATGTTGCTCATTCTAAAGGATTACCAAGAATTTTTCTGCTTTAAAAATTATGGTTCTTAATTGAACATAAAATCTTCTAATACTTCATAGGTTATTTACTCTGTGTAGGACATGAAGAAGTTACAACTTGTTTAAACAATTTTTTAAGGCTTCTGAAACATGTTTGAGGTGAGATAAAAACATTTAAACCTTACATCAATAATGCTTCAGATATGCAGTGTAACTGCATGATGGGGGTATTCCCTCAAATCGGGAGGGCATGGCTCACTATTGACAGTGACATATTTATGTGGAACTATGAAGATGGGTATGTATGTTTTGAATATATAAGAAATGAGATTCTTCTGAGATTGAAACTAGGAATCTAACACCTTCTGTTCTTTAATTGCAGTATTCTCTTGTACCTTTCCTAATCATCTATGAGAAGTTAAGAAGCTCTTTTGAAAAATTTACTATTTGGTTTTCCAGTCAGGCATCAGTTTATTCTTCCTCCAACAGCTGCCTTTTTTAAACAGATCAGGCTATCCAGATTGCATTACACTGTGACAAAAAATAGCAAAAATACCTTTAGTTAATTTTGATATAATCATACAAGGACCTTAGTGATGTTATAATCCAACTCCCTTATTAAAAATGAAGGAAATAAAGGAACAAAATAGTACAATTGTTTAGTGGCCTGTCTTCTGAATTCCAGTCCAGTGCTTTGCTACACTGCATTGACAAAGCATAATTTGAATATAGTTCCACCTTGAAATGGAGAAGATCCATTACATATAAGTAAAACTCTTGATATAAGTAAAGTATAGAATTGCTGGAAAGTATGGAACATAGGAAATATTTCATGGTCAGTGTACATATGTAATCTATAAGTGATTTCTTGTATTGCCACCCTTTTATTGTTGGTAGATTGAGCAAAATCCAGAGTTAATCATTTAATGTTATAGCACCAATGCTATATTTACAGCGCCTACGATCACGATAAAGACTGTGACTATAAATATCGCATGACATTGGATGGCAAAATATACCAGATTCTCCAGGTAGAGGACAGAACTGAAGCCCTTATTTAGACATCAGAAAACCAAATCCCAAAACCAGTAAGCCGATTTCATCATAGTACCAAAGATGTTAAGAAGCCATGACACTGAGAGCGGAAGCATCCTTCACCCTTCCCACGAACCAATACAAAATCAATATTTACTCACAAACCTCTCTCTCCCACCTTCTCTCAGGCTCTGATTCCCAGCTTCCTGTGGGCTGTTTCTCTTCAGCAAACTCCTCCCTCCACAGGCTCCATGTGACTACATTCAGCCTATTAGGGAGCAGACTTTATCTTCACTGCAGGGAAATTTCTGGTGGCCTCTGCTCTACCCTTTAGCAAATTCCCTCCATCACAAGGCTCCATGTGATTAAATTCAGCCTATTAGGGGGCATAGTTTAATCACAAAGCAGCAGGGGTCTTCAAACTCCTCCCTAGGTCTGTTAAGGGGCAGGGAAGATCTTCAGCTTCCCATTCCCATTACAAATGTTTAGCTGTAGAGTTGGATGAATATATTAGTTTTTATTTCATTCTAGTGCTAATCTATGGAGTAAACACTGAAGACATGATCCTACCTTTTATACTATTGACCACTACATACTCTCATCAGACATTTACCTTTTTTTCTTTCTTCCCTCTGTCTCTCACCCTTCCATTTATAACAGTTTCAAATCCCAACTTAGTCACTCAGATGTGGGACATTGTAATAACTAATGTATCCATAAATACTATGTTTCTGTGATGAATGGATTTCTTCAGTTTTCCTATGGTCATTTAAATGCAGTATGTCTAAAACATTTCTGAGGAAAATATTTGTACAACTCTTATTATAGATTATTTTTTTTGAAACAGTATACTTTGCAGAAGCTTAATGCAAGATTTGTACATTTAAATACAAGTTGGAAGTTCATAGATGCCTGTTTATTTCATTGTTGTGTAATTTTTTAGTTGTGTCTGATTCTTTGTGACTCCATTTGGGGTTTTCTTGTCAAAGATGCTGGAGTCATTTGCTATTTCCAGCTGATGCAGGTTAAGTGATTTGTCTAGAGTCAGAGGCCAGATTTGAACCAGAAAGATGAGTCTTGTTGACTCCAGGCCCAGCATGCTATCCACTGTACCATCTAGTTGCCCTTTTGCTGTAAATATTAATTACTCTGATTTTCATAATTAATAAAAGTAGTAATTAAAGATTTACTTGGTAAATAATCTATTAAAAGAATTCAGTTATTCATACTTGTGTAACTTTTCTTTCAACTATTGCCAGAGGGGACCTTGCCTATTTTGATGGACTTAGTGAAACTATTCTTGCTGTGGGTCTTGTGAAACCAAAGCCTGGTAAGAAAGTGAAATACAGTGATCTCTCTCTCTCTCTCTCTCTCTCTCTCTCTCTCTCTCTCTCTCACACACACACACACACACACATACATACACAGAGAGAGAGGGAGAGAGTGTGTGTGTGTGATTCCAGATGGTTAGAATTCATATGTAAATGCTTTAAATGAGCTAGCTAGATTTTCTTTTGAATCCTTGCTCTTGGATTACACCAATTGAAATTAAAATAATTTAGACATAAGACTTCTTCATTATAAGTGTGAAAATAGCTTTTAATTTTAATCAATAAATTTGTTCCTCTTTCATTATGGTACCTAAATATTTGTCATTTAAAATTGATTGGAGGTGGCAGTATTTTAGATTTCTGTTTAATGTGATTTTCCAGTATATTGTTAAATGTATCATTGTTTCCAATGGCTACATTGTTCTTTTGGGTTTTGAATCCCTCCTCTTGAGATAGCTAAATGAAATCCCCAGTCATTTTACCTGATGTCTTTCAACCTGTCTCCTCTCCCAGTTCCTTTATAGTTGGAAACAAATACCAGAATAAATGATAAAATTTTCTCTCATGTCCTTTGTCTCTCCAAGATACTAATTAGCATTTGAAGTAGCTATAAGTTACCTGGAAGGTGTTTGGGGGGAGACCCCAAACTCTCCCAAAAAACCTGAATTCTATATTTTAAGTCATTTTTTTTTGCTTTTTTTTTTTGGAGGGCAATTGGGGTTAAGTAATTTGCCCAAGGTCACATGGCTAGGTTTTTGTTTGTGTGTGCGTTAAGTGTCTGAGGCTGGATCTGAACTCAGGTCCTCCTGAGTCCAGGGCCAGGGCTCTACTCACTGCACCACCTAGCCACCCCTTAAGTCGGTTTTTTTTTGTTTTTTTTTTTTTTTAAAGCAATTGGGGTTAAGTAACTTGCTCAAGGTTACACGGCTAGTCATTGTTTATGCGTGGGTGCTCATTTTCTGAGGCCGGATCTGATCTCAGGTCATCCAAACTCCTAGGCCGACGCTCTTACTCACTGCGCCACCTAGCCGCCCCTTTAGGGCAATTGGGGTTAAGTAACTTGCCCAAGGTCACACGGCTAGGTTTTTGTTTGTGCGGATTAAGTGTCGGAGGCCGGCTCCGAACTCAGGTCCTTCTGATTCCAGGGCCGGCGCTCTATTCACTGCGCCACCTAGCCGCCCCCCTTAAGTCGTTTTTAAAAGATGTATGCTTACCCTCTATAACTGGTTTTCCTACAGATACCTGCCAAGTGAATTTAGTTTTAAAAAAATATGGGTTGTTTTAAAATTACCAAGACATGCCATCTTATTGTATTTGTGATCTATCACTTTGCTATGCAACCCTCACTCTGAATATTAGTCATTGTAAAGAATCTTTCCAAATTTTTTTTAACTCATTCACCTAAATGAGACAGATTATTTGTGATCTCAGGTTACTATAATTTTTGAACATCATATGTTAGAAATAAAATATATTTTAAATCAAGACTAATTGTATTAGAATCAGATAATATTATGAAATTTACTATATATAGAACAAGTTTTTGTTTGTTTTTCATAAACTCGTGTCCTTTGTCCTTAAGAAAGATCTCTTTATCTGAATTTGTCCTCTTAAAAGGTATTTTTCAGCCTCATGTAAGACACCTTCTGGTTCTGGCCACCCCTGTAGATATAGTGATTCTAGGACTCAGCTATGCTAATTTGCAAACAGGTATGTATGTATATTCATTATGTCTTAAATGAAAATATTCTGAATGGTTTTTATATTTTAATTTGCAACTAATCTACTTGACAACATTAACTTTATTGCCTATTTAATTGGAAAGGGTATAATGTTTCCCCATAAGTTTGGTTTAATTATGGCCTAATTTCTCTGCTTAGCATGTAAATATGTTGTAAATATTTAAAATATGTATTTTAAATATATATTTGTTCAGAAATTAGTGGTGAATCCTGGTCCTTGTGAGTCCTAATATTTCTTTTAGAGGCAAGATTTTGTGACCTAAATACAGACACTTATTTGAAAGAAAGTGTCGTTTTACAAGTGTATTTTAGATGACTTGATGCTTAATTTTTGAATACAGTATATGCTTAAAGGAGAATCGTACTTCTATATATGTACCAGTTAATTTAACTTATCCCAGACTTTTTCCAGATTTGTCTGGCAAATGATTTCATCATGTACTTAAGGATTTCTTCAAATGTCTTTAGATGCTGTTTTACTTGATTATCAAGTAATTAATAAAAGAAATTAATATTAACCTGCCTAGCACATTTTAAGTATGACCAATTACAAAATTCCTTAAGTTTATCTATAATGAAATCCATTATTCATGACAATATGTGATTGTACTTTAAAAACAAAAAAGTAAAGTGGACATTTTTAGAGTTATGAAGTATTTCATTGTTTCTTTACTTAAACTAGGTGTTGGAGTCCTTAATGACAGCATGTCTGGTGGAATGCAATTACTTCCAGACCCTTTGTATTCACTACCCACTGACAATACTTATCTTTTGACAATTACTTCTACGGACAATGGTAGAATTTTTTTGGCCGGAAAGGATGGCTGTTTATATGAAGTAGCATACCAAGTAAGTATTCAATTTTTGGAAGCTAGACACAATTATCAATCTTTTGATAAAGGTGGGAATGGTTAGATTTTTTTTGAGGCATTTTATTTTGAAGATTGTAGTAATCTTATGAAAATGAGAAATGTTCTGGAATCAGCATTTTATGTTAGAGAAAGAATGTAGAAAGATATGCTTAGGAAAGTTTTAAGTTGCTTTTCTAGGGTAAAAGATAAAAATCTTGAGGACAAAGAAATTTTTTTTTTAAATTAAGTCTTTTAGGGGGTGGCTAGGTGGCGCAGTGAGTAAGAGCACCAGCCTCGGAGTTGGGATGACCCGAGATCGAATCTGGCCTCAGAAAATGAGCACCCACACATAAATAATGACTAGCCATGTAACCTTGAGCAAGTTACTTAACCCCAATTGCTTATATATAAAAAAAAGAATATTAAATTAAGTCTTTTAGCAAAAGGGAAATCTACCCCTATAATGTCTTTCCCCCAGCTTCTTCAAATCCCGTTGTCCTGGCTTTCTAGAATTCTAGGTTATTTTCTCTAATTAGAGGACATATGATTGAGGAATCAGAAGGAGAATTGATTTGTTAGCAAATATATGAATCATTCTTTCAATCAATCCATAAACATTTATTAAGCTTCTACTATGTGCCAGGCCCTGTACTAAGTACTATAGTTAGGAAAAGAGACAAAAGATAGACTGTGCCCTCAAGGAGCTTACAATCTTTAAGTCCAAATTAATTACCTTTAACCACTATGATTCTTCTTCAGTAATAGGTTATTTTCTCAAAAATTGCAGAAATTGATTAAATAAAAATGTTTCTTTGTCTAGTCTTCATTGATTTGGCAGAATCACAAAAGTTTGAGTTAAGAGGAGCTTAAGAGTTTATCTGGCCCAAGCCCCTCATTTTATTTGTTTTTGTTTTTGTTTTTTAAAAGGTTTTACTGATGGCACTTGCTTTTTAGATCATAGTAATTTCTCAGTATATCTCCATCTCCATTGAGCCCTTCCTTGTAACAGAAAAATAATTGGGCAGAACAACTTGACAGAAGAATTACATCTGATAGTGTATGCAGCATTCTGTTTTCTTAACTACCAAGTAGAGGGAAGTGTTTCACATCTGCCCTCTGGGAATAATTTGGTCAGTTCAGTTTATTTGTTTTTTGTTCTTTTTTTTTTGCATTTTGGAGGGGGAAGGTAGAGCAATTAGGGTTAATTGCCCAAGGTCACATGGCTAGTAAGTATGTTAAGTGTCTGAGGCTGGATTTGAACTCAGGTCCTCCTCACTCCAGGGCCTGTGCCCTACTCACTGTGCCACCTAGCCAAGTTCAGTTTATTTGAATCACTCTGCTTCTTACTCTTTTTATTATATATTATGGTCATACATATTTTTATGCTTCTACTTTTTTTATTCAGTTCATGTTTTTCTGAATTCCTTATGATTCTTTTTTATGACATAATCATTCTGTTATCTTGCTATATGCTGCAGTTTGTTCAACTGTTCCCCGATTTGGTGGGAACCTACTATGTTTCTAACTTTTTGCTATTGTAAAAAGTTTTGCTATAATTATACAATTATATGTAGGACATTTCTTTCTATCTATGACTTTCCATCAGGGATATAGGGCCATTAGAGTGGAAGATATGAACAGTTTAGTGACATTTTAAATTTCAAGTTATTTCCAGCATGATTAGTTAGACCAATCCATAGCTTCACCACTGGGCTTTTAATGTGCATGTCTTCCCAAAGTCCATCCAACATTAACTACTTCTTTCTTTTCTCATCTTTGCTAGTTTAGGTATAAGGTATAAGTTCAGAGTTGTTTTGATTTGCTTTCCTTTTTTTAGTGATTTGAAGCATTTTCCCAGATTTTCAGTTTATAATTTAAGTGTTTTTTAAAAAATACATTTTTTTGTATCATCTATTTTTACATCGTCTAAGTTTCTTCTCCCCCATACTCTCTCAGAAGACCATTCCTTGTAATGTAACTTTTTTTAAAGAAGGAAAAAAATCAGGAAAATGGATCAGCATGTTGAAAAATTCTTATGACTATATGCAAAGTTCCATACTTCTGGACACTTTCCCCCTAACTTCCCAAATCTACAAAAAGAATGTGTATATAGGGGGAGAGGAGGTTATCTATTCATCTCTTCTTTGGAGTCTAATTTTTATAATTTTGCAACATTTTTTTTTGTGTGGTTGTGGTTCTTTCTACTTACATTGTTGTTGTCATTGCATACATTGTTTTCTTGGGTCTGCTTCCTTTACTTTGTTTCATTGCATATAAGTCTTTTCATACCTTTTTGTATTCATTGTTTTTGCCTTACAGCAGAATATCCTCACATTTATGTACTACAGTTTATTCAGTCATACTCCAGTGGATGGGCATCTACTTTGTATTCAGTTCTTTTGTATCATGAAAAGTACTGCTATAACTAGTTTGATGCATGTAGAACTTTGTTTTCTTTCTTTTTTTTTAAAGTCGAGACTGTCAGGGTTAAGTAACTTACCACAGCTAGTAAGCATCAAGTGTCTGAGATCAGATTTGAATTCAGGTCCTTCCAACTCCAGGGCCAGTGCTCTATCCACCTAACTACCCTGGAGGAACTTTTTTATCATTGACCTTTTTGGTGTATGTTTCTGTTGGTGGAATTTCTAGGTCAAAGTGTATGAACATTTTAGCCACTTTTTTAGCATAATTCCAAATTGCTTTCCGGAGTTGTTCTAATTCTCAACACCAACAGTGAATAGAGTGCTGATCTATTGTTTCATTTCTTTTTTTTTTTTTTTTGAGGGCAATAGGGGTTAAGTAACTTGCCCAAGGTCACACGGCTAGGTTTCTGTTTGTGTTAAGTGTCTGAGGCCAGATCCGAACTCAGGTCCTTCTGACTCCAGGGCCGATGCTTTACTCACTGCGCCACCTAGCCGCCCCTTATTGTTTCATTTCTTTTAAAAATTTGTGGTTCATATCCTTTACTTATTTATATCCTTCCTGCTTATTGAAGGACAGTTTTTAGACTTATGTAATTGTATCAATTTGCTACATATTTTGGATATTAAACTTTTATTAGAGATATTTGATGCCCAGATATTTTTACTCATTAACAGCTTCTTATGCTAGCTGAATTGATCTCGTCTATCAAAAGCTTTTGATTTTATAATTTAAATTGTCTCTCCTTTTAAAATATTTTATATCCCTTTAATGTGAAGAATTCTTCTATTACTCATATATCTGAAAGGTGTTTGGTTTTACAGAGAAGTCAATGGATACACAGAGAATAATCCTACAGGTGATGGGATAAGTAGAACTTGGATCTCCTAATTCTGTCTAGGGCATCTTATACTACTTAGCATTATTTCCCCCAAAAAACCACACTGAGAAGTTATGGAAAGTAATCTTAGACACATGACTCAGAATTATAACTCCTTTTTTTTTTTTATAATATTCAGCATATTGACCCTCAGTAATATTGATTGGCTAAAATTTTTTAAAGTATAGAACATGTATGTGAGTTTCCCCACAATGTTCCCTTGTTTGAAAGAATTCTGCCTTGCCTAAAATGTCTTATGCATGTTAAATTTTTGTTGTTGTTAGCTTATTTTCCAGAAGTAATAATAACTTACTCAGGGTATAAAGTCAGCAACAGAATTACTGAAGGAGAAAATCACAATTCTAAAAATTATGAAGAATTTTCCAGAATGGTTGAATATCTAAGGCCTTTTTTGATCCCCACCCTCAGTTGTTACTGTTTCCCTGTCAAAATGACCTTTTATTTATTTTGTTTATACTTTTCTCTTTCCTTCTTTTTCTGCTCTTATCCCCCTAAGTACATAAATGGTGAATGTGTGCCTTGTTCCCTACATTTCTCATAACACTGAATTTCTCTACTTCCATTTCTAAATGCACAGACTTCTGGGGAGGTTTGGTGCCACTGCTAAGATTGAGTCTTTTTTAAAGGAATTTGTGGAGGTAGCCAAGAATCCGTAAACATCTTATAATTGTGGTAGTGTTTTTTTCTTAACTATGTATAACCTTTTCCTAAATGCTTAGTTAAGAATTTTCAAGAAAGGGGGCACGTAGGTGGCACAGTGAAGGGAGTACCAGTCCTGGAGTCAGGAGGACCTGAGTTCAAATCTGGCCTCAGACACTTAACACAAAAAAATAGCTGTGTGACCTTGGGCAAGTCCTCCAAAAAGCAAAAAAAAAAAAAAAAAGAATTTTCAAGAAAGTATAAAAATTAGTTTACCAGTACAAAGTATTTCCATACCAATACTTCCAGGGGACAAATAAAGATGACACATATGGGCAAACAGCTGTTCTTTGGCTAAGTTTTAATGACACATTTTACAACTTTTCATTTTTAATAGTCCTTTGTAACCATTGACATTTTGTGCAACAGATATACAACAAAAATTCAATAATTACTATTGGGGAATTAACATAGAATTACAATCTTTTGTGTTTCTCCAGGCAGAAGCTGGCTGGTTTAGCCAGAGGTGCAGAAAGATAAACCACTCAAAGAGTTCTCTTTCTTTCCTTGTTCCATCTTTGCTGCAATTCACATTCTCAGAAGATGGTAAGAAACTATTAAAGTCACAACTGTACTTAAAATAGTAAATTGATGTTTTATTGGCAAATTTTCATCCTTGTAGGAAAAACTATTATTTTACATTGGTTTTGCTAACATTTGGTACTAGTGTCGTGGAAATTCTTTACACAGAGATATGGGTATTGTTGCTAGGGACGCTAAAAGCTATGTAGATAGGCCAAAAGAAATTGCTAAAAGATTAAACTATATACTAATTTAAATAAATACTTGTGATTACAGGTGAAAAATTGAATTCTTTTTTGTATTGTCTGGAAAGATTTGTTGGGGGAAATTGGTTTAGAACTGGACTTTTCATGAAATATGGGATACCTACATGTTAACTAAATGAAACTCATTTCTGTGAAGTAAATCAGTATATTTATGGAAATTTTTTACTGTCTTCATGGAAAAGAAATGGATAAAAAATACAAGTCATCTAAAGCTCAGTACATATAGTACCTTATCTTTATTTATGTGGGGCTTTAAATTTTTTCCAAAACATTTTCCATCTATTTATCAGTTTCCACCTCACCAAAAACCATCCTTGGCAAAGCTTTCCTTTAAGTAGTGTGAAATCTTTGCTAGATGGTATTGGGAAGAAAGGCTCTGAGGTCTAGAGGTTTGGTGCAGCAAACTTACCTTGTTTTAAATGCTTGTGTTTGATTTTGTTTTTATTTTTCTTCAAATTTAGATCCCATTGTACAGATTGCAATCGACAATTCCAGGAATATCTTATATACTCGCTCAGAAAGAGGTGTGATACAGGTAACTAAAAAATCTGTCTAACATTTAAGAGAAAATAAAAGAAAAATTCTTCTTAGTAGAAATGATTGGATCCTCATTAGGATATTCATGAATTTCTAGAGCTGTTTGCCCTTTAAAAAGATATTCCCAAACTATTTCTTAAAATTCCTTTAATGTAGCTGCTAACCTTGTCCTTTCTTTTTCCATTCTTGAATAAAAAACAGATAAAATAAGCTTAGGATAAGTTTGAAAAAATACATATACATGCTTTTGTGTGCCTTTTTTTCTTTTTTCTTTAGAAAGGGAATTATTTGAGCATAATTATTTAATTACAGGTTTATGATTTGGGCCAAGATGGAAAAGGAATATCCAGAGTTGCTTCTGTTTCACAGAGTGCTATTGTTTCTGCTGCTGGAAACATTGCAAGGTAATTGAAAAAAGTAATAAGTATTTCATGTCCTATTCATTTATTAACCCTAATAAATGAGATTGAGTAATGTCTCTATAATTAAAAAATTTCGTCAGTTACAATTGGGATATCACTTCCATTTCTGAAAGAATGTTGACTACATATTCCAGCTCTTAGAAGAGTCAGCTTAGCTGAAGTGTCTTCTAAAACAGAAGATTTGTAAAATTCAAGCAGTCCCATGAAAAAGTAAGGTTTTATTTACTGTTCAGTCAGTAACAAAGGTTGCAATTACAAATTATGAGCCTTGACTATGGCAGTGCACACAGTTGTGTTTTATAAATTTACTACTAAATTCACTTCTATTATCCCAGGTTTGTTGTTTGTTTGGTTTTATAAGAAGCTAATCTTTTATAGTGATACATTTTCTTTTGTTCTTGATGCTATTATTAGGACAGATTTCCAATAATGACATTAGGTCAGAGGATTTGATCATCTTTTATGTCTGTTTTTCCAGATTGCTTTCTAAAAGATTCTGTTGGTTTGTGATTCTACCAGTAGTAAACGAGTGTAGCTTTTTCTCAGCAAACCAACCAAGCATTTCATTTTTATTACTTTTAATTTTGCTAGTTTTAATACATAAGTTTTTCTTCAATATTGTGTTCATGTGCATGTCTCATAGAGGTTAAACAGTCACTTTTTTCAAAGTTATTGTTAACAGTTTTTGCTTCTTCTTTGGAAAATCTTTTCATTTCCTTTGACTTTTCATCATGGAGTAGGAATTAACTTTGTTCATATTTACTATCCCTCATAGCAAGTTCTTTATATGTTGTTTTTATTTGCCATATTTTTCCTACATATTTTTTTCCTATAATTGCCACAAATATTTTTCTCATTTCCCATTTTTTCCCATATATATTACTCCTTTAATTTTACGTTTTAAAAATTGTTATACAGAAATTTGCCACTTTAATATGTCTATCAAAAATTTCGAGAGTCCAGGGCTCTAGGCTTGGAATCAGTTCCTACCTCTAACACATTGTATGACCTTATGCAAGTCATTTGTCCCTCAGTGCTCCAGACAAATCTAGAGGAAACTTTTACAGAACAGATGCTGCTAGAACATCAATGATACAGGGTGTTTCCTTGACAGGGACTCTCTGGCTCATGAAGCCATAGGTCTGCTACAAAAAGCAAGCATATCTATCTTGTTCCTAATAATTATTCTGTTAATTCAGTATGAAAAAACTAGTTTTCCTTCCCCAATTGAAATAAATGCATTACTCCATTTTCCTCTATCTTTTTTAAAGTGTTTAAGTTTGAAGTTATGATCGACAGGAATTCATTAAAGTATATAACTCATTCTATCTTGTATGTAATGTTAACCTAAACCATTTGCCCCCTAAATTATTAAGTTTTCTCATAATTTTGATTAATAATAGCTTTAAAAAAAACATGAGTTAATCATCTAGTCGTCTTATTATGTATGTATGTGATTGAATGTCTGGGATCTCATAATCTCTTTAGATCTAGTGCTTTTTTGGCCCATTAGCAGATAGTTTTGATAATAATAACTTTGTAGTATGTTTCAAAGTCTTCAGGTGGTAAGAACACTTTTTCTCATTTCAGTATGCTCTTTGATATTCTACTTAATTTATTATTTTCATTATGATTTTATTTAGCTCTATTAAAAAGCTTCTTTGTGTTTTGATTGGGATTAATTAAATAATTAAATTAATTTTGGGAATGTTATCATTTTTGCTGTATTAACTCACTCCTGAGGTTTGGATATTCTTTCATTTGTTTAGATCTTCTATCATTTTGCTTGTTTTAGTTGATTTTACTCTATGTATTATTAGATTTGTAATTTGCTATACTTTCTAGTATATTTTATGGATAAATTTCATATTCCCACAGCAACTTTTCCTTAAAATTTAAAAGATGAAAGAAGCCTGTCCTTTTCAGAGTTTCTATTCTAAATTATACTAATTTTTTATATATGAGAATGGGGGAAGGATATAGTTACTGTTTACAATCAATATTGTTATGTTACTAATAATCAAATCCAGCTTTTTCCCCCTCTAACATATGCTAAAATTTCTTGTCCCACCTCAGTTAGCCATGAGATAAACAGATCATGTATGTATTTCATTTTTGGTTAACTATGAAGTAAGCATTGTTTTTTTCTGTAACTGCCTGTAGGGTTTCTTTTTTATGATATTTTCCTGGTCTTTCTCTTTAAATAAGAATGTAAATGATGTTTGTGAATTAATTTCATATCCTGTGACCTTGTTAAAGTAATTTTTTGGTTAAGACATATATTTTCTGGTTATACCATTAAATCATCTACATATAATGGTAATTTCACTTCTTCATTTCCAGTGTTAATTCCTACAGTGTCTTTTTCCTATTTTGCTGCAGTTGCTAGAATTTTCAATACTTTGTTAAATAAAAGTGTGGTATAAATGAATGTCCTTGGTTTCTTTGTCTTTCTAATGGGAATTCTCCCAAATTTTCCCATTGTTTATTATGTTGGCTCTTGAATATTTAAGTTAATCTTAAATTTGGTTGGGATATGTTCAGCTGTGTAAAAATGTTTATTTTAAAAAATCTTCCCTATTATAACTTAATGCACATTTTCTGATACCATGAAATTTTTTTTTTAATTTAGATTTTTTTCTATTGTTTTTAGGACCATAGATCGTTCTGTTTTTAAGCCAATTGTCCAAATAGCAGTGATTGAAAACTCAGAATCCATAGACTGTCAGTTACTGGCAATCACACATGCAGGTATTTTTCAGTCATCAGATGAAGAGATAAGACTTTTATTTTCTGCTTCTGTCATTATATAACATAAAACTGCATTCCACTATAGAGCTAGAAAAAGCCTTCAAGACATCTAGGCCAAACTCATTTGGATAAAGAAGATAAAAAAGAAGGCACAAATCATATATATTTCTTCAGATACAACTTTTTTTTTCCCCAAGGTTTATTTTGAGTGGATGAGGAAATCAATTGACAGAATTATTAAATGCTTGCTAAAAATGAAAGTGCTCTCAAGGTCCTTCTGTCAGAATACAGTGTATTGTATAAAAAAAAAAATAGACAAAACTAACACAAAGTACAAGGTTGTTCAGGGGGCGGGGAGCAAGGAAGGTGAGAGCAGCTTTGGGGGAGCTGTAAAGACCTCATTCTGGGAGTGTTGAGTCAAACATTGGAAATTAAGGGCTCTTTAAGAGTCCAGGAAAGGAGGCCCGAGCTCAGAAAGGTTAAGTAACTTCCACAAGGTTTTGTAATTCATTAGTTGCAAAGCCAGAACTAGACACTATATTCCCCTGACCCTGTCATGATTTTGGAATCTTTAAGTGCTTCACCAGCAATTAAAAATACAAAAAAAATGGTTTTAGTTGATTATGATAGTTGCAGTTTATTGAACTCAAATAAATGTTTCTATGGGACAATTCAAGGGAATTCAAAGACATTATCTTCATTTCTTACTAAAACTTTTGACAGTGAATGTGTGCCACTGGCAAACATTTTAGTTCCTTAATTATCAGTGACTGATCTTCTTATTTTCCCTTTTGCCTAGGGGTAAGATTATATTTCAGCACATGCCCATTTAGACAGCCATTTGCAAGGCCCAGTACACTGGTACTAGTTCATGTCCGCTTACCTCCTGGATTCTCAGCTTCTTCAACTGTGGAAAAACCATCAAAGGTGCATAGAGCTCTTTATAGCAAAGGTAAGTGCTAGAATATGCTTTTGTCATATTTTTTCATAGTGTGGATTTCAAGACAGAATTGTATCTTAAGTAGAATTATTTCAATTGTCCCACATTATGCGCATTGCTATTTAATCTGTAATCAATTTAATACTTAAGGAGAATTAATAGGTGTGCTTTTCTGTTTTACATTTTATTACTTGGTGAAGCTAATTTTTCTAAATCATTCTAAAAGTTCAAACTTTATTGAAAATGGAAGTTTTGTTTTACTTAAATCATGCCATGAATGTTGGTAAAATTGCTTGTACCTGCTTTACTATACTCTCTAGTATGTTTGACAAAGATATTTATCATTTCTGTTACAACTTTTTCTTTAAAATTAAAAGATGGAAAAATTAAAATCTCTCACTTGGAGTTTACGATCTTGCTTAACTCTTACTTGGAGTTTACTTTGGAGTTTACACTCCAAATTCACTTAATTTTTTTTAACATCAGAAATGTTTTGTGAATAAATGTTATTTGCATTACTTTGTGTACTATCAGTCAGCTTCCAATTTTTTTCTGTTAACATATGATAAAATTTCTTAATGATACATGTGTAAATTATTTGCTTTCAGGGATATCAGTGGACTATCCCCTAATACCAACAGTATTAAGCCACCAACAATAAAGTCAGCTAAGGAGGAAAGGGGTTAAGTACAGAGAAGTACTTGACTGAGCATGTGTCTGACTCTTTTCCAAAGCCAAATAATGAGTTTAATTTTTTGTTTACTTATTTTTAAAAACATTTGTACTTTTGCACACAGATAATGTAGAATTTACTGTGTACTTTCAATTTGTGTATTTACACTGTCTTAGGACTAACACTTCATGTAATGCTGAATATTGAACAAAAAATGCAGTAACTTCTTTTAAACACATTTTTCTTTAAGACGATCTGAAGTAAACTTGAACCGATTATTGTTTGTTTGACTTTTACTTTGGTTGATTGTAGAATAATGTATTTTAGGTTAATTGATTTTTTAGAATTAACAAATGACATTGGTTACCCCTATAATTTGGCTTAGTACATATAGTCATATTTATGTCACTTTTATGCATTTTAGGTGTTCTACTTATGGCAGCTTCAGAAAATGAAGATAATGATATTTTGTGGTGTGTCAACCATGACACCTTTCCGTTCCAAAAGCCAATGATGGAAACCCAGGTAAATCATTCTGAGTATTCTGGAAGATTTTAACTCAAATTTTATTAAAAATGTAAATATGTTCCTGTAAGGAAAGGGGAAAATTGTGATTTCGTTTTGGTTATTTGCTTCTAATTATCTAGTAATATGAAATTATATTAAAAAATTAAATGAAATTGAACATCGGTTCTAGTTTGTTCATTGTAAATCATCACTGCTATTTGCAACGAATTTCATATATTTTGAGTTTTTAAAAGTTTCATTTGAAATTATATCAAAATATATCAAATAAGTCAGAAGAACCTGCATTTAATCCTAGATTTCATCTTTGAAATACTTTTGTTTCTTAATGAATTTTCTTTTTTCAATGCTATCAAAACTCAGTCTTTTTTTTTTTAAGTTTAAAAAGTGGATTTTATTACCGCAGGACTGTCGGGGTACATGGTCACCCAAATCAGGCAGTGCTTTGGCATAGACATTGTGCGGGTTTTATAGAGCTTCCATAGCCAGGTTACATAAGCTGAAATTACCGTGATTTGGTCAGTATACATTTGAATTTCCCGCCAGCGAGAAACCCTAGGCTGGGACTACCACCCACAGATCAATCACGGGAAAGCAAGGGGTGGGGGTCCTACCTGTTTACAGATCAAATAAGGGAGAGGAAGGTGGAGTTCTCTGCTTTACAAATCAATGAAGGAAAGGGATGTTGAAACTCAGTCTTTTCTGGTCAGTCTTTTATTCAGGAGGCAATTTCTAAAGTTTAAATTGTTTTGGGACTACCTTGAATGTCTTGCCAAAATTTGCCTGAAATTTATTAGCTAAAATTTGTTCAGAGAGTTGAGAGACAGTGCATTATCATTTAGAAAGCTATGGTTACTACAGTTCTAGACAAAAAATTACTACTGGATTTGGACATAGGTTAACCAGTGTAACTACTCTGGGCCTTAGTTTCCTCATCTGTGGTATTAGGGTTTCATACTAGAAGATCTTTGGAGTCTCCTCTGCCAGTTCTAAATCTAGGATCCCATTAGTCTGCAAGCATTGGTTAAGCAGCTACTATGATGACAAGAAGTCAAAGAATGAAATATTCCCTTATGTTCTGTTAAGGAAGACAACAAGTTCAAGCATGCACAGACTAAATATAAATGCGAGGTAAATAGGGGAGCAAGTCATTGGAAAGGATTGAGAAGAACTTCATTCATTGAGAAGGTGTGCTTAAGCTATGTCTCAAAGGGAGGTCAGGGTGTGGAGGCAGCACTCTACATTTTGGTGACATCCTGTTTGGGGACATAGTCACCCAGGGTCTGATGGAAGGTCATGCAAAGAGATGTTTGCACAGATCACATCATGTGTGTTAAAGGGGTGCAATATGAAACTAGGAAAGTTGATTGGGGCAAGGCTGTAAAGAACTTAAAAACAAATTCTATTTGATCCTTTCCGGCCATAGGGAACCTCTGGAGTTGATTGAACAGGGAAGTGACTTGGTCAGATCTGCACTTCAGCAGTTCTGTGGAAAATAGCCTGGAGTAGAGTGAAACCTCAGGCAGGACAACCATTGCAGTAGTCTAGGGAAATAGTGATGAGGGCCCAATCTAAGGCAGAGGCTTTAGAAATAGAAAGATGGACTTGCATCCTGTACTATTTTATGAATGTTTTTTGGAGGAGAAAGAAGAAATGCATAAAATTATTATATAAATAAAAACTGTTTGCTGGTAATTCAGAAACAGTAATTTGCATATTAGCAAAATATAAATGTTAAATTAGTTGACTATTGTCTAAGAGTGGGATATACTTTGGGTTAAGAAAAATATATAGTGTGAGTCCACTGTAAGCATATCATAATTCATGTCACAAAATACAAGTGATTTTGAAGTTAAAAAATACTACTGCCTTTGCCTTTCCAATCACAAGCAATATGTATGAGTGGGGGAAAGAACTGAAAATCATGAAAGTTGGGAATTCAATATTAATGTCTAAAGTGTGTTTATTAAATTATCTTTCTATTCATAGAATAGTAAAATGATTTTTCTAAAAGTTCTTACCTACAGTTAGTGACTTGTGAAAATGATTTTCTTTTTAAATAAATAGATGACAACACGTGTTGATGGTCATTCTTGGGCTCTCTCTGCAATAGATGAGTTGAAAATTGATAAGATAATAACACCCTTAAATAAGGACCATATTCCAATAACAGATTCACCAGTTGTTGTGCAGCAACATATGCTGCCCCCGAAGAAATTTGTCCTGCTTTCTGCTCAAGTAAGTGTATACATTTCATGTTAAAATAGAGTTAAAGGAAAAGGAAATAGTAGTTAATATATCTGTGAAACAATAGGCTTTAATATACTCTCACTTAGCACAATACCGTTATCTTGTGATAGCCATAAATTTGTTCTAATGAGGTCTTAGTGGACTATTATAATTGCTATGTAGATAAAATAATTTAAAAACTGGATCTTAGAAGAATAACAATTTCCTGAAATAATATGCTTTATTTGCCATTATTTCGTATTTTGAAACAATATAAGATTCGATGCCAGTTGGGCTCGATTTCTAAGAGCGGCTAGTAAAAAAAGATCATTATTATCATTAGCATTTTTAGCAGCGTTTTTTTGTTTTGTTTTTTGAAAGGTATTATGTAGTTCTGTGGATCAACTGCTATGTTTGATTTTGAAATATTAATGACTTCTCTGGGGAAGCTTGTTTTTTTTTCCTTGTTTTTTACAAGGGTGTTAAGTTCTTTATCATTTGCATCTTTTATTGGTAAGGGTGACATCTTTGATTTGTTACTTGTTACTCTGCAGTTGTAGTATTTGTGCTCATCAATTTCTGCATTTTTTTCTTAGGGGAGTCTTATGTTTCACAAACTTAGACCCGTGGATCAACTGAGGCATCTTCTTGTTAGTAATTTGGGGGGAGATGGAGAAGATATTGAAAGATTCTTCAAATTGCATCAGGTGAGCATTTGTAACTCCATACATCCGATTATAGTAGAGCATTTAATTTTTTCTTATAATCTAGGTGGCCAATAAGTGGTTGTTTTTTACATGTTTATTGTATGCTGTGAAATTTCAGCTTAAATAATAAGCCCAGGTGAGCCATGTTGGTTAAACTTCTCTGTTTCTTTGTTTTGGAGTGGGGCAGGAAAAGCAACTTGGGTTCAGTGACTTTCCCAAGGTCACACAGCTAATAAGTGTGTAGACTGTCAGAGTTCACATTTGAACTCGGGTCCTCATGACAACTGGGCCAATGCTCTATTCACTGTGCCACCTGGATGCCCAAATTTATTTTGTTTAAAATTGATCATTACTATGATGTTGAAGAATAACAAAGTCAAACAGTTTCATTCCTTAATCTTTTTGTATTTGGTTTTATTTCTTTAGTAGTTCCAATTTTCTCTTTCAGTACTGATGTTTGAGGACAGAACTGTATTTTAGACTCCTTATTGAGGTCTGTTCTGATTTTTTTTCCTGTGGATAGATTTAATCAGCATACTTTAATCCATGTTATAGCAAGCTAGAGTCCTACTATTATTTTAAGTGGTAAATACAACTTTTCTGTTTCATTAATTTGACTTTACAAAACATAGAGTGTACTTTATCTTATCATGGGAGGAAAAATAACCTATAATAAGAAAGCTATCAATTGCTTTAAAAAAAACAACTATAACTCAGCATAAACCAAAACAGCTGTTAAGGTTAAATCCTAATGAGACTTTCATGACACAACACATTCCTTTTTTCTGAGTAGTAGGATATTAAGTAGTAAATAATCCATAAATGAAGAAATCTGGATTAAACTAGTGAATAAACTAGGAGTAGTACTGTTAATAAATTAGGAAATGCATACTGTAATATTATGGGATATAGGTTTTTTAAAATAGTATTATATTTTTTTGCATAAAAGGATTAAAATATATTTATATATTTTGATATTTGCAATATTTATGGATGGTAATATTTCCTATAGGAGGACCAGGCTTGTGCAACTTGCCTTATCCTGGCTTGCTCCACTGCTGCCTGTGATAGAGAGGTATCTGCTTGGGCAACTCGTGCATTTTTCAGGTATACAGATAAAGGTTCATTTTTGTCATGATTATATTGTTTTAGTTGGATCTCTGAATCCTAGAATTGTAGCTTTTAAAATTAAAATATTGTTGGAAAAAGATCAGCATTAGAGCTAGTTTCAAGTTTAGACTGTTAATGAGTAGTTCTTGAACAATAAATTGAATATCAATCAATAAAACATTTGTAAAAGAGATTTGTGCCATTTACCTTCCTTAGAGATGCTAAGAGATTAAGAACAAAATTGCCCTTGATCAGGGACCATTAAAATTGAACAAATCACATTAATGTAGCCCATATGAAAATAATAAATGGTAATGTACACTTCCTTTCTCATTTCCTCCTAAACTAAACCTCAGGTGCCACAATATGTTTCATCCTACTCTTTTTTCTTTTTTCCTCCTTTTTCTCCCCCTTTTATTTCTTGGGCATTCTGGTAACATTTTGTGAGTCTAGTTTGTTAAATCTGTTAGGAAATCCAGGTTCCATTAGGACAAAGAACTTCATAGGCTTCAAAACCAAAGAACCCAGTTTGAAACCAGGCCTTTCCACTTAGCACTGGAGTGACTATGAGCAGGTTATTTAACATCTCTGGTTTCCTCATTTGTAATAGGAGGGGATTAGATTGACCAAGGTTTTTCCTACTCTTAATTTCCATTACCTTCCTTTTTCTGATTAACCTTGAGATATAAGCCCCCAGTGGAATGTTGATGAGTATGAATTAGATTGATACTGCTTGGTTCCTGAGAACAGTGACTAGAAATTACAAGGAAGTGGATTTCAGTTCAGAGTGTATGTGCTTATGTGTGCATAAAACAGAGCTGTACAAAAAAGTAATGGGCTGATTTTGAAATGGGAAAGACAGTTTCTTTTTTCTACCCTCGAGTCTACTTTTCAGTCATATTATAGAGTGGATTCATGCTTCAAGTAGAAGTTGAAATGAATTTCAGTTCTTAAACTTCTGCTATTTATACTGTGATTAGTCAAATTTTAGTGACAGTGAAGGACTGAATAGTTCAAAAGAAATGTGTTCTTATATATGTTTTCTGTGAAAAAAATCATTTTTAGAAAGAGTGCAGTATGATTTTAAAAATAAAAGCAAAAGACAACCTTACGTGGAAGTTACAATGCTATTTTGCATGCAAAAATGTTTATAATGGGCATATGGTTGATAGAATTTTAAGAAGTATATTTTAGCATAATACTTTTGCCTCTTAAACATTTTGAACCTAACATGATCTCTGAACAACATATATATTGAATGAAGTAACTAGGGGTTTGTCTATTAAAATAGGTATGGTGGAGAGGCACAGATGCGATTTCCATCAGCTCTTCCTCCTCCAAGTAACGTTGGACCCATCTTGGGGTCTCCTGTCTATCCTAGTGAGTATGAAACACCAAAAGTAAACTGTTTCAGTTTCTTTGTAGCTGTTTGCATAATGTTTTTTAAACACTGAAAGCATTTCATCCTGTTTTAATTATTGCTTGTTTTTTATGGAAGAACATAGATATGTGTTGTCATCTTATATCTTAAATTTCATAACACATTGGCATCATTTCCAAAAACATGGTTCCCTGACGACTAAAACTTTGCATCAGCATTCCCCAAAGTGAGAATTCTGAGAAAGCTACAATCATGTTATTGAATTATTTTTGCCTCCAGTAAATTCCATGGGGAATGTTCAGCTTCCCTTGCCTTCCTGTGGGGATATGGTACTCACAAGCCCTTTGGGCTGGAGGGGTCCTTTCTCCCATATATAGTCTATTTCCAAAGGTTTTTATGTTTCTTTATAAATATGTTCTGATTTTATTTTTAGGTTCCCCTATTCCTGTCAGTAGTCCGTATCCTAATCCATCCTTTTTGGGAACACCATCTCCAGGTACTTTTATCTGTTTTAGACTTACAAGCATTGACAAGCTAAAACCTACCCTCGATATTTTTTGGTTAATATTTTACATTTTTGCCCCTGGTAGGCATTAGCAGTAGAAGTTCTCTTCCTTAAGACTCTTTTCCAACTGCAATTTAATTTGCAGACATTCAAGAAGTGATTGAAAATAGACTGGTTAGCAAAAGGACAGTACAGCTGCCATTACCCCAGGGCAATACTGGGGCTCAGTTTGACAGAATGCCCTTGGTGTTATTTGTGGCAGATCTCTTACTCAGGTGCTAGGGTGAACAAGTTCTGAAGTAGCTTCTACATAATCATGTTTCAGACTGAAGAGATAGGAAAAATATTGTCAGTCTTCTTTACTTGTACCTAGCATTCCTCTCATATGACATAGATATTTCAGGGTCCCACATTTGGACTTGAATTGGGCATTAAGGAAAACCAAACCAAATGTCTACTTAATTGTGTTATTCACAAGAGGAAAAACAATTATCTTTGAAGATTTGGAAAATTTAAAAAAAATTTATGTGTGTCCTAGGTGTGCATTCTCCTGCCATGTCAACACCAGTGTATCTTACTGGAAGCCAATTGTCTCAGCCTACTACAAGTATTGGTTCTATGACTGGGCCAGAGATTGTGTATTCTGGCAAACACAATGGTATTTGCATTTACTTCTCTCGAATTATGGGGTAAGTTACTTAAGGAAAATGTATTATTTGAATTAGCTCTATTCGCTATAACTTAAAATACAATATAATTTTTTTTCCCATTTTTTTAGTTGATAATAAATTTTGTTTAAATAAAATCCCTGGAAACAATTAAGCAAAAACAACAGCAAGGGCGGTGGGGGGGAGATTGTAAGTGATTTTATACATGACCATGCTCCTCTGGGTTTTAAAAAACAGTTTATTCAAATAAAGGGAGGCTAAATGCTATAAGGTAGCACCAGCATCTGTTATTTTGTTTAAAGCAATTGGGGTTAAGTAACTTGCTCAAGATTACACGGCCAGTCATTATTTATGTGTGGGTGTTCATTTTCTGAGGCTGGATTTGATCCCGGGTCATCCCAACTCCGAGGCCGGCGCTCTTGCGCACTGCGCCACCTAGCCTCCCCTGTTATATGTTTTTAAATTCTCACTGATACATGTTTTTATGTTTTCCTTTCTGTAAACATATCTGTCTCCCTTCTCATACTGAGCAAGTTATGCCTTATAAGAGAGAATAAGGAAATAGGAAAAACAAGGCAGTCCAGCCAACTAATATATCAACTAATTCTTGTACCATTTGCAATATTACAAAAAAGAATGGGAAGGACATTTTCTTAACTCTTTTCCAGGGCCAGGTTTGATTATTATAATTACACTGTTATATTTCATTTAAAAAGTTATTTTACATTGTTGTAGTTGTGTATGTCCTTTTCCTGGTTCTGCTTACCTCCACCTACATCATCTTATATAACTGCTTCTCTTCATATATTTCACCAGGATGATTTCAAGAGTCTCTCTCTTTTTTTTAAGTCTTTTTTTGTTTGTTTTTTTTTTTTTGGAGGGGGAAAGGCAGGGTAATTGGGGTTAAGTGTCTTGCCCAAGGTCACACAGCTAGTAATTAAGTGACTGTTGGCCGGATTTGAACTCAGGTCCTCCTTATTGAATGGATGGTGCTCTATTCATTGTACTACCTAGCTGCCCTTAAAGAGTTTCTTTTAGCAGCCTTACATAAACTGCAATTTACATTATCTTCTCTCAACAAAAGTTTAGCAAATGAAGTAAATTTGCCGTTTTCAGATATGTCAAGGATAAAAGCAGTTCAGCATTGTGTGTTTTAATTGATATACTAGATGAAAGTCATTAACAATGCTTAGAATTTTTTTATTGAGTCAATGCAATAGTTAATTAAAATATTTTGTGTTTCAGAAATATTTGGGATGCAAGTTTAGTTGTAGAGAGAGTATTCAAGAGTGGCAACAGAGAAATTATTGCGGTAAGTGTGGGGTACCAGTTTTTAGTTTTTTTCTTCATATTTACCAGGCTCTTTTTTTTAAATCCTCTTATTTGTATACATTTTATTGATTCTTTTTAAATATTACTGTCACTTTACAGGGACTCTAATAATTGTCTTGAGTCCTCCCAAATAAATAAATATAATCAAGGAAACCAAACTGATATACTAGGTGTGTCTGAACATGTATTAGGCTTTTAAATGAGAAGCATTTTTATGTGTTTGTACCTCTTGATTTATCTCAAATTAAAACAGTTTAAATTTTTTTAGATAAAGCATGTACATTTTATTTACATATATGTGTGTATATATATGTACACATGTATGTGTGTATGTGTGTGTATATATATATATATCTTCTAGGTGTATTGAGTTGGTGACCTTTCAGATACCCTCTCTTATCTGCTGCTAAAGATTATAGAATTGGAACTGTCTTGTTTAGCTTTGTGCTCCATCAGATCAGAATCAGTCTTAGCGATCTCACAGGTCACCAGGGCCAAAATCTTTATTTTATAGATGATGACACACAGCTGAAGGGACCTGGAACTCTGTTTGTGTATGCCCAGCACTTAGCACAGTGCCTGACACATAGTGGGTGCTTAATACATGTTTATGGATTGATTTACAAATATAAGCCCAGCATATTTCTCTCTTTTTTTGCTTGTCTTTTTTTTTTAACACAAAAGTTATCTCATTCTTTTCAGCTTTGATGCTGTTTTATTTCCATATTTGTTTATCTACTAACCCCTTTGTTCTAGTCTCAGTATGAATCTATGGGTTGTTTCTGAAAAATCTTGCTTCTCACAATGAACCCATCAAGTTATTTTTATTCAATGCTGAATGTTCAAGTTACTGCATATTTTATTTTGTAATGTAAAGTTTTTCAGCTTTTTAAAATGTTCCTCTTATTTTTAGATTGAAAGTAGTGTACCACCTCAGCTGCTAGAATCAGTGCTACAGGAGCTAAAAGGTTTGCAAGAATTTCTGGACAGAAATTCACAGTTTGCAGGTGGACCCATAGGGAACCCACAGTAAGAACATAACTTGTCTTTTGAAAAATTTTTTTATTTTAAATTAATCATTTTTGTTTCAATTTTAACTATAAAGTTTGATTCAAACCATCTTTTCATATTTACTATAAAAATTGGTCCATGTCTTAAACGAATTCACTTTCAATGGCACTTTTCCAGTACCAATCATTCTCCGGTAAAGTGAGCCTACTATATTTGCTTCACCTAAATATTAGTGAGGAATATTCCCTCATTTATTCATTTCACCTTGATTTCTGCCAAAATTGTTATGTAGTCTTCATATTATCTTTGTATATCTTTCGAGTTTGGGTTTATGCCCAAATATTTGACATGCCTTATTATTTTTCTCTCAGTTTCTCATAATTTCTTTTCCTTGGGAATATTAAAGGAGACATAGAGCTCTGATAGTATATTTTCTTTTACCACCATTCTTCATACCAAGTATTTAGAACTTCAAGGGTGAAGGAAAAATTAGTGTAATTCAGTGAAGTTTCCTCATTTATTTCAGCTGCCTAAATTTTTTATTTCAACTTCAGTACTACCCCTGCCAGAGTGCAGCAGAGACTGATTGGATTCATGCGTCCTGAAAATGGAAGTTCTCAACAAATGCAGCAGGAATTACAGAGGAAATTCCATGGTATGTTATTCTTGCAAAATTAAATGTGCATATTTCCAGTCTAGAGCCTCAGTCAGATTTGCCTATTGACAAATATTAATTTCCTGCATTGTACAAAATTGAGTCAATTTAAGACATTCACATGACAGCATAAAATTACTGTCATTTTCCTAGTTACTGGGTTAAACTGCAATTAGTGATAACCTGATATCTGTAAAATATTTTTGAAAGTGCTTTTGCATTTTTCCATCAAAATCTTTTTTTTTTAATTTAATCATACTTTTTTTTTTTTAAACAAATGCTTTATTAACTTCTGGTTTACATCATTCATTTCCGCCAGATTTTGAGTTACAATTTTTTCCCCATTTTCCCCCTACCCACCACCCCAGAATACCAGCCCCACAAGAAATCCCCTCATCCAATCTGCTCTCTCCCATATCTTCTCCCATATCCCCTTCGACTTAACCATTAGGGCAAGGTGAATCTCTGTGTCCCAATGCCTGCACATCTTATCTCCCAATTATATGCAGAATAGTATCAATAATATTATATATATATTTGACACATTTAATTTTAAAACCTCGAATTTCAGATCTATTCCCTTCCTCCCTTGTCACCCACTGTGTTTCAGTATAATTGTTTTCCTTTGTAATGTTTTGAATTTTATCATTTTAAGACATACTGAGAAGGGCTTCTCCAGAGTGTCAGAGAGATCCATGGCACATCTTAAGAACTGACTGCTCTGCAGTCTTCTTCATCATCATTCTTTGCCCGCATGCTAAGCATGTCACTTCACCACTGTCTTATTTTACATTGATCTTTATTATGGAACTCCCTAAGTTTTATTTTTCCAGCAGAGGCTCAAGTGAGTGAAAAAATTTCACTTCAGGGTATCCAGCAATTGGTTCGCAAATCATACCAGGCTTTGGCTTTATGGAAACTCCTGTGTGAACATCAGTTCACTGTCATTGTAGGAGAGCTTCAGAAGGTAATTTTGTTCATGTAACATATTAACAGAAGAGTTCAGACAGTTTCTTCAGATTGACATTGATTTACAGTTTAGAGGAGTCAGTTATTTTGGAGAAGATTTAATCAATTTATAATAATGATGTTTGAGAATGGCCATCCCAAAATAATGTGAAGCTTGGTTGCTGGTTTTAAAAACTGACCTTTGAATGAGAGTGTGTGTGTGTGTGTGTGTGTGTGTGTGTGTGCGCGCGCGCGCGCGCACGTTTCATATTGTTCTGGTTCATGGTGATGCCTTACCCTAAGTAAGAGTTTTTAGAAAAGATTATTATTAATATTCCTTATTTATTGGATAAAGTTATTTTCTTGGATAGATTCTTAATCTTTTTGAAGTTTAGGAAACTCAGGGTGGTGTTTTATCAGATATATTTTGCTTATTAATGAAAACATATGGTCAGTGCTAACCTAAATAATAGTTTTTAGCTTTATTTGGCATGCACTGTAATGTGAGGTAGGCTTTAAGGTTATTGATAACATACCAGCAATTCAGTATTCACTTTGTAATTTATCTGAGGGATATCTCTGGCTAGCTTTCTCTGTCACCAATCTTCCAGGCTTCCTTCCTTCATTATCATATGGTGTGTGCTTTGGAAATGCAAAGTAAATCATAGTCTATATATAGAAAATATAATTTGCTGCTCCTCCCCTCCAATCCCCCCACCCTCATCCTAGTCACATAATGGATTAAAAAAGTAAATGTGAGTAAGTTTTGAATTGTTTGATGTTTTGGGGACCCTAGGTTCCTGTTGTTACCCAGTTAGGATAGATAGCTAACAGGCTGTAAAGATGTGTTCAAAGGAGTTGATTGGCAGCCAGGAGCCTGGGCTCAGCCTACAAAGGTTGGACAGATTAATTTCTCTGTGCCTTTGTTTTCTCATCCATAAAGTGGGAGAGGGGTGTCTTGGTTCTCTAAGATTCCTTCTAGTTCAGATGCAGTGATTTTATGGTTTACTTAAGAATGATGACATTTCCTTTGTATTATGAATTTACTTGGTATTTGGGGATTTTTATCTACTGGAGAGAAATTTGTGTATAATGTTGGTCAGATGTGTGAGGCTTCTCTACTTTTCAAATACTGAGTGGTAATTTTTTTTCTTTTAGGAATTTCAGGAACAGTTGAAGATCACTACTTTCAAAGACCTGGTCATTAGAGACAAAGAGCTGACTGGAGCATTGATTGCTTCTCTTATCAACTGTTATATCAGAGACAATGCCACTGTTGATGGCATCAGTTCACACTTACAAGATATCTGCCCTCTTCTATATAGCACAGATGATGCAATTTGTTCCAAGGTACGAGCATTACTAAAAGGGGTCCAGGATTTAGGGAGGTGTTACTGGTTAATAGAGCCCTAGACATGGACTCACTTATATGACCTTGAGCATTCTATATGCTTTACTTCTCTGGGCTTCATTCTTCTTATCTTTATAATGAATTTGTTAGACTAGATGATCTAAGATGTAAAAAGGACTTAAGGATTTATCTTAAAATCTTTCTGTTTTATACAAAAAATGTATTCATATCTGAATGCCTGAAATTAAATTAAAATATAAAATACTTCTTAAAAGTACAGGACAGAGTTGGAGTAAAAATTCAGTTTAATCAAATATTAAGAAACTATACCTAAAAATAATAATGGAATTATATTTATTAATGAATGACTCACATTTATATAGCCCTTTAACGTTTACAGAGTGCTTTTCTGTAAAACATTGATGATAATAACATCTGTAGTACCCACCTTATGAGGCTCAAATGAAATCATGTATGTAATACATTTTCAGATCATAAAGGACTATATAAAAATTTTGTCATTTTCATTATTATTATTTCTCAAAATTACCCTGTGAGATAGATAATGCTATTATTGTCCTTTTTTTTTTTTTTTTTTGGAGGGCAATTGGGGTCAAGTGACTTGCCCAAGGTCACACAGCTAGTTTTGTGATAAGTGTCTGAGGCCGGATTTGAACTCAGGTCCTCTTGACTCCAGGGCCAGCGCTCTACTCACTGCGCCACCTAGCCGCCCCATAAATTTGATTTCTTAACTTTCATTAAAGATCATTTATCACATGACTTACTTTTCTGCCTAACATTAAACCGAAGAATCAACTTCGTAAATTTTTTACATTTTAATGATAATAGAGGAAGGTGTGTGTTCTAGGCTAGATTTAACATATTGGAATATTTCTTCAGCTTATGCACATTTTTGCATAGTCTGATTATCTATTTATGTTTAGGCAAATGAGCTTCTTCAGCGCTCCCGACAAGTTCAAAGCAAACCTGAAAAGGAAAGAATGTTAAGGGAATCACTGAAGGAATATCAGAAAATTAGTAATCAAGTGGATCTTTCCAATGTTTGTGCTCAATATAGACAAGGTGAGAAGCAAAGTGTCTTTTATTTTTTTTTTTAACATGCAGGATCGAGGTAGGATAATCGAATACAGAGGCACAACAAATAAGAGAAGTTACGACTGGAGAGCATCTTGACAAAGATTTATCTTTAAGTAGCTAAGGAACTGACCCTTTAGTTTAGTTGTGCTTGGTATACAGTCTTTACCCTCCTCCATTTTAATGAACCTAAGATGGTGCCATCAAAGTGTGCCCTGTATTGGTCCCAGTGAATATGTGACATCAGCGCTGCTTTCTACAAACATTTCAGTGCTTTTTTGTTTTGACAGTTGCAACTTTATACCCTGTTCCTTTTTCCACCTTAGTCTAAACAAACTACTGTGTGTGTGTGTGTGTGTGTGTGTGTGTTTATTTTTTTTACATATATACATTTTTTTCCCTTAGGTTTTAAAAACATTTTGAAGTTGAATTTTTATACAGGAGATGACTTTTTAAAATTTTCTTCAAAGTGATCTTTATTTTACTTGATAGAAAGTTAGGGTTTATATTCCATTCAGCCAATATTTATTGTTCTACCTGTTGTTTGACAGAGCGTTGTTATAGCCACTGGGAGAAACAATAGAGAGATCTCTTCTTTCCTGGACTCCCTCTACAGGAGGGTAAGGAAGAGCAATAGGGAGCTAAACGTAACATAGTACACACGGAGTCTTTAAGAGAAGTGCAGCATAAAGTGGGTATGTGCAGTTCAAGGGGGAGATCCTTGCCAATTGAGGAGTGATAGAAAGCTCATATAAGAGCAGGGTTAGAAAAGAGAGTAGACATCTCTAGCTTGGTAAGCAGCTTCATTAGAGATGCAAAAATGGGAAAGCTTAGTGCAGGAAGTATTAGGGAATAAATAATAATCCATTTTAAAATGTTTATTTAGTATTAAGGGTGAGTGGTAATAAGAGCCTATACCAACATAGTGATACTAAAAAGCAAAGAGGAGGGAACAGATATGGATATTGAAAGAGTAATATTTGCAGGACTTAATCAGGCACTAGATATGAAAGATAAGGGGGAAAGCATCAAAGTCAGCATTAAAGATAAAATAGAAGATTGATGGTGTTACAGAATAAGGAGGAGGAGCCAAATTAGGAAGAAGGATGTTAAGTAGAGAATGGTTTTGAATTTCTTCATCTCCAACAAGGAACTGAAAACTGAAAACCACAGATATACTAAAATTTGAAGACACTAAAAAGTAGGGGAAAAAATTGTGAAATGTATTTAAGTTATCTTCTTGTGTATTTTCATACTTTGAGTCATGTTATCTGTGGAACACAAAAGAATCAATTTTTGATGATGATGATGACACCAAGAAACCAGATGTGAGGTTTGAAGATAACACATTGTTTTTGTATGCTTACTGAAAAAGAGATGTGTTTAATTATTCAATTATCAGGGAATCTGTGTTTTCATATCTGGTTATCTGGTTGCTTCTTTAAGTGGTGCTGATCACAGGCCATCCCCATCTTCCCATCCTGGGGGGTGCAATCTAGCACAAAGGCTATCTAGCCTGGCACTTCAGAATTGGTCCATCCCTTCTTAAAAATATGTTATTTTATATATCATTTTAATATATTTTTAATTGATTTCTTAATACTCTTTTTTGGTCCCTCCTGCTTTTTCCCCTTCCCACTTAAAAAACAACAATAAGCATGCAGAGTCAAGCAGAACAGATTCCTGTGTTGACTCTGTCCAAAAATGTGTCACATTCTGCAAGTTTAGTCTACCACTTCTCTGTTAGGAAATAAGTAGCATTCTTTATCACTGTTTCTCTTAAATCATGGTTAGTCATTGCATTGTGGGCGCCCCCCCACCCCCTTTTTTAATTTTAGGTAACAGTTACATAGCATTTTAAAGTTTGCCAAGTATTTTAAATCTATTTTCTCATTTGGGTGTTACATCAACCCAATAAGGTAAACTGTTTTCCCCATTTTACAGATGAGGAAATTGATGCTGGCTAGGGTAGCACAGGAACAAATGCCTGATGAAGGATTTGAACTCAGGTTTTCCTGACTCCAAGTCCATTGCTATCCACTAAGCCACCCATCTCATTTGTCTGGTCATGTATCTCTTGGACGATGTATTTTCTATTTTCTGTGTGTGTTCTCCATCATCATTTGATATTAACGTTGCAGCCTTTTTGCACCCACCATGCATCTACTTTCCTTTGGATGACCTGTAGTTTAGATCCTTCAGATGTAGTTTTCCATGATTCATAGCTAGCTAATCAATATAATCCCTAAACTCATTTTTCCTTTTCCATTAGTGCGTTTTTATGAGGGTGTTGTGGAACTCTCCCTCACGGCTGCGGAGAAAAAAGATCCTCAAGGTCTTGGACTCCATTTCTATAAACATGGAGAGCCAGAAGAGGATACTGTGGGACTGCAGGCTTTCCAAGAGAGGCAAGTTGATAGTTGACAATCCTAATGGTATATCAGGGTTATACATTCTGCTTTTTGTTATTGTTTTCACATTTGAAACAGTTTCAGTTTTAATTCGCCTGTATATGTTTATTAAAAACGGTTTTTACTTCATCATGAATTATATTTTTAGTGATAATTTGAAGTTAGTTTCTTTTTTTTCTTTTTGGAGGGCAATTGGGGTTAAGTAACTTGCCCAAGGTCACATGGCTAGTTTTTTTTATTTTGTGTGTGTGTTAAGTGTCTGAGGTCGGATCCGAGCTCAGGTCCTTCTGACTCCAGGGCCGACACTCTACTCACTGCGCCACCTAGCCGCCCCTGAAGTTAGTTTCTGTTCTATAAATAAATTATAAATTAATTTATTTTGTAAATTTAGGATGGAGCTTCTAAAAGTATGCACAGTATGTTTTAGCTATTTAAGAGAAGCACACAAAGGAAGTTTAAAATCACTTTATAACCTCTAGTTCTTTTAGTATAAAATAAAAGTATAAACTGTATAATTGTTATCCATATGTATCTCTATTGTTTTTTCTCAAATTGAAATGTTTACTTAAATTATGTGAGTAAAATTTAAGCCAGTGTCTAAATGTCTGTGATGTTCTATAAATTTTTACAGGTTGAATAGCTACAAGTGCATTACTGATACGCTCCAGGAACTTGTCAATCAGAGTAAAGCTGCTCCTCAGTCTCCGAGTGTACCCAAAAAGCCAGGTCCTCCAGTTTTGTCGTCAGACCCCAATATGTTGAGTAACGAAGAAGCAGGACATCATGTAAAGAATTGGGTTTTGGGGGGAGGGTGGTTTTATTTTTGTTTGTTCTTTGCATTTTGGCAGGGGGAGTCAGGGCAGTTGAGGTAAAGTGTCTTGGCCAAGGTCACACAGCTAGTAATTGTTAAGTCTCTGAGGTCGGATTTGAACTTAGGTCCTCCTAACTCCAGGTTTGGTGCTCTATTCACTGGACCACCTAGCCGCCCCAGGAGTCTGTTTTTGAAACAAAGTTTGTAGAGGTGTGTAGGAAGCCTTGGGGAAAACATATCTCTTGGGAATTGCTCCTGAAGTGCTCTTTAACATATGACAGATTTGCATTGTATCAGAGCCATTAATTAACTACACTGCTGTACATTCTAGGCTCTGAAGAAACCCAAATTTCTATTTATTAATAATGTTTATGACTAAATTAGTGTATATGCATATATACCAGATAATCTCAGTCATCAGTGGATTTTTACAATTTTTTTAATTGCATATTTTCTGCCCTTTAGTTTGAACAAATGCTTAGATTAGCTCAGCGGTCTAAAGATGAACTTTTTAGCATTGCTCTTTACAACTGGCTGATACAAGCAGATCTCGCAGATAAGCTGCTACAGGTAAGAGTGGTTTTTCTTCATGTTTTAATTCTAGTGTTAGGGTTACACATACCTATATATATACATATATATATACACATATAATAATTGGGAATTGTGTTCTCTTATCAGTTGTTAACATGAAACAAATTTGTTTCTTTTCTCATTCTGGAACAAGTTAGAGTTCTCATCTTCTGTGTTGACAGGAATAGCTAATGTGTGTAGGCATTCAACTGTCTATGTCTAAGTGTTATGGTATAACTTGCTTCAAATACAATAGGGAACAACCTGTTAAAAGCAGCACTGCTAATGAACTTGCATTACGTTTTTAAAAGGCCTTTTTAATGAACATTATCTATTTTTTTTACTTGTTCTTTAAGATTTTATTTTATGTTCCTGATTTCCTTAATGAGATACAATTACACTTTAAAAGATGTGTGTTTTGCAATTTTATTTCAATGACGTGTACATATTCAACAATTAGTAAATGTTTTTAACTGACTTTATAAATCTTTCAGATTGCTTCTCCATTTCTGGAGCCACATCTAGTCCGTATGGCTAAGGTTGATCAAAACAAAGTCCGTTATATGGATTTACTCTGGAGATACTTTGAGAAGAACAGGAGTTTTAGTAATGCTGCTCGAGTATTGGCTAAACTAGCTGATATGCATAGGTATGAAAAAGGTTTTGTTTCAGTGGGAGAAATAATTAAAGATCTTGTTAATTCTGAAATGACACGTTTTAGAAGAACACTAAAACTTTAGTTATTCAGGTGTTGCTAACTTAGGATTTATGGTCACTTAAAGTGACTTGGGCTGAAATTTGCCTTTTTCCTATATGCCTATGAACATATGGACAGCTAGGTGGTGCAGTTGATAGAGTGCTAGACCTGGAGTCAGGAAGACTCATCTTCTTGACTTCAAATCTGCCCTTAGATACTTATTAGCAGTTGTGTGACCCTGGACAAGTCATTTGACCCAATTTGCCTCAGTGTGTCATCTGTAAAATAAGCTGGAGAAGGAAATGGCAAACCACTCCAGTATCTCTGCCAGGAAAATCTCAAATGAGGTCACAGAGTCAGAGGTGATTGAACAGGTTTTACTGTCTTCTTAACTCAGGCCTTAACTGGAACCTTTCTAAAAGGTGGGAAATTGAGAGCACTTGAGAATGTACCATATGAGGATTGCTTAAATTAATTAGTGATGTTTAGTCTGGAAAAGCATGAAGACTCAGTGGTGGTGTGAGAGAAATTTTGAAGCATTTGAACAGTTTTCATGTGGAAATGGGGGCAGGGGGAATGTAGTGTAGGGAAGAGATTTATTCTGCTTGGCCCCACAGGAACAACCAGAAGAAATAGGTAGAAGCTATATAAAGAAAAGTTTTATTGGGCTGTTTCAGGAGGCTGTGGCTTTCCCTTCATTGGAGGTCTAGAGGCAGGTTTTGCAGGGTTGCCACCTTTTGGAGGCTGTGATAAAGGAGGTTCTGGGTCAGGTAGAGGCCACTCTAGTCAGCCTCAGTGCCTCCTTCCAGCCCTTGCCTTCTGTGTTCTGTTGGTAATAACCCATTTTCAGGAATCTCTACCTGAGAATACTTGTTACTGGTAGCTATTAAATAGAACTACTGAATTTGCTTAAAAGTAATTTAATTATATTTCTTTTTAATTATTATATAATTCTGTTCAGTAATTCAAGCTGACCACTCTAAATGGTTCAGGTAGTATAAGTGGTGAGTAATATGATGACAAGCTATGTGTTATATAAATTCTGGCCATTTTAACTAGGCTTTTTTATGTTGATGTCAGTGACACTTAGGCAATTTGTGCTTGCATTCATTCCTCATTGTTACATAAACAGCTTGGATAAATAAAATATGTAGGTGATCAGAACCCCATTTTAATGGATAGATTTGTTGAGGAAGTCAGTGCAATAAGAATTATTAAGCAACTCTTATATACCCTTAGGGTATATAAAAGACCAAAATACCCTTAGGGTTGCCTATTCAGGATTCACCTATTTGTGGTGAAATCTGCCCAACCAAGCTTTTGGCCTGTGCCACATGATGAAATTTTTCTCACAGCACTAATATGCTTTTAAATTCTGTAGTTTATGGGATTTTACAGTGTATATTTTTCTATTTTAGTATCCTTTAAAATGACAGTATACTGGGTGTGAAGGCCCAAAAAGAAAAAGAAGCATTGCATTTTCCTTTTGGGGTTTCCCTCGTCAAAATACAGCTGCACCTGTTTTCCACATGGCAGAGCTGAGCTAAAGCTGGTCAGAGTCAAGGGAGAAGAGGTTACTAAGGACCAGACCTCTTAAAAAAGATTAGATAGGATCTTTAGAATCCCTCAGGACATTACTAAAAATAGTCAGTTTATTCTCCTTCCTAAGGAACTTCATATCATCTTGTTTTTACTTTAAGAGCCCATGGAAGCCCAAACTTCAGTTCAGCCTTCCTGCCTCTTACATTCACAGTGGCTCAAATTCTTTGTGGAAACTCTCACATCCACCCTCCCAGGGGTACAGAGGGGAACTTGTACTTACTGATCTGAAGAGGAGAATGGAGGAAGCCAAAGGGGGAAAAAATTAATGAGCTTTGACGTCTCTTAAAGGGCACATTAAAGCAGAGGACCTAGTTAATTCATGGACTGTCTAGTAAAAACTAACATTATTGGTGTTCATCATAATGCAACAGTTATCTACATAAGGGTATATATAACTCATGCTTTAAGATTTGCAAAATGTTTATGTATTTTATCTCGTTTGACCTTTACAACCTCCCAGGAGGTGGGTGCTATTATTATCCTTATGATCCAGATGGGGAAATTGAGGCTGAGAAGGGTCAGGTGAGCAGGGTCACACAACTTACTAGTAATACGTAGGGCAGGATTTGGACCTGCGTCGTCCTGACTCCAGACTAGCATCCTCCCAGTGTAACCTTTCTAGAGGCCAGAAGTGTCCGCTTTGTAAAAAGTTAGAGCTGCTTGTTGTTTTGTTGGTCGTGGAATCCCATCTCATTCCTTTCCTAAGTGACTTAGAGCATCCCAGAAATAGATATTATTAAAAAAATTGTTTTGTGTTAGTGTAATTGTCACATTAAATATTGATTTTGGTGTATGGAAGGGCACCTGAATTCATAAAGTGAATGATCTGAAAGAGAAAATGAATAAAGGTTTTCAGTAAAGATAGGAAACAAAACATTGAAATTTGATATTTATTGTTTTATTTCCCTATTATGACATCCATGCAAAATAGCAATTTTAAAAAACATTTGCATATGATTTGTGGTGTTGTACTTGCTCATCCTAGCCACTTGTTTCCTCATTGCTGGCTTACTTCAGCACCTGGTCTGTTTGATATTATTGTTTCATCATCATCAGCCCCCACACCGGTATTTTGTGGTGCTACCAGGCCAGCAGTCTTCAGACTTTTCCTCTGTCCATGAACCTCTGTTTTTAAAAAAACAAAAACAAAACAAAACACCTATTCCTTTCATTGTATTTTTTTGGTCATTTTCTTTTTTTGTCTTTATTAATTTGTTTACCTTGAGTTTATAAGATTCAGTTCCCCAGTTCTTTTGAGTTTCAAATTTTCTCCCCCTCTCTTCCTCTCCCCCACCCTGACCCATGTGTACTTTTAAATATTTAGGAAGGATAGGAGGAAAAATCCCTTTGAGAAGCAGGCTTAGGAAGAGTTTGAAATTAGCTTGGGTGATTAATTCAGAAAATGTTTATAGAAGCTTTTACCATGGTCACTCCTTATGATACTTGATATTCTTTGTGACTAGTATACAGCCTCAGCTTGAGCTTAGGAGCCAAGTTTGATGCATCTCTTAGATTTCCCACAGTACACAGCTTGTTGCTTAACCACAATAAGTAATAAATAACAAAATCTCTGAGTTTTCACAGTTACTTGTCAGTAGATTAGAATGCCCTTTTATGTTCATTTTAGGCACATTACTTCATCTTAATATATAGGCCCTGGTGGTTGAGGCACCTAATTTAAAGCAACTTTTTTTTTTTCCTTCAGTACTGAAATTTCACTTCAGCAGCGTCTGGAATATATTGCTCGTGCCATCCTTAGTGCTAAAAGCTCTACTGCCATTTCTTCAATAGCTGCAGATGGTGAATTCCTCCATGAACTCGAAGAAAAGATGGAAGTAAGGAAAATGAGTCATTGAAACCTTCTGCTCATTATGTTGCAAATTTAATTGTGCTTCTATAAAGTGGTAGATCTGTAGCAGCCACAAAATCAACCATTTGGGGTATCTGGATATAAATAGCATAGAGATGTATATAATGTGGCATAACAGACATAGTATGACCTGCACATCAGGAAGACCTGAGTTCCAGTCATGTGTCAGACGGATAATGACTGTATGACCTTGGGATTTAGCTTCTTAGCACTTCAGGTATCTCTCTCAAGACTGAAATAGACTTCCTCGTTGGGGGTTCTTATGGAAGGGGGCATGGGGAAGAGAATAGGCATTTATAGTGCCTACTTTGTACTGGCCCTGTGTTCCTCTCAACAGCCCTGGAAATTAGGTAGTTTTATTTTCCCCATTTTACATCAGAGGAAACTGAGGCAAAGGGGTTAAGTGACTTTACCAGGGTCACACAGCTAATAAGTGTCTGACTCTGGATTTAAATTCAGGTCTTACTCCAGGCCCACACTGCCACCTACCTGTCTCAGTCTACAGCAGTGATTCTCTACACTAATGAAATAACATCACAACTTTCAAAAGAGATGTTGCTGTTATTTAATAATTTTACATATTTCCTTTCTAAGGGGTTATGTACGTTATATGATAATACAGCAGTATTGTTTTGTTTACTATAATTTTAGTAAATTATAATAGGACTTATGAGAGTCATAAGGTAAAGAGTTGTTGGTTTACTAGAGGATTTTATTTCTTAATTATTTTCCTTTCAGAACTTTGAGTCCCTGTTATTTTACAAAAAATGCCTTTTTTTTGTTTGTTTGTTTGAAATTAGGTTGCTAGGATCCAGCTTCAGATACAAGATACATTACAAAGGCAGTATTCCCATCATTCTTCGGTGCAAGATGCAATTTCACAGCTAGATTCTGAGCTAATGGATATAACCAAGGTAATATAAAGAAAGACAAAATTGTTGTAGAGCTTTTTGAATTTTTTGCCAGAAATGCAAAATAAGGTTATTGGTTTGGTTTAAATTACATGGTTTCAGGGGGTTCCATTAAAAAAAGATTTCTTGGAGTCTGAAGGCCAGGAAAGTCTTAATGGTTCAGAATCACCTTGCTGGTATTTCCAGAAGAAACTACTACTTTATTTGAAAAAAGCAGGTTGACTCTCTCAGCCATTGTGAAAAATAACCTGATACCTTTTAGGAACAGTCTAACCTGAAAATCTGTTTAATTTTGCTTTGTTTTTTTGTTTTTTGTTTTTTCATAAAGACCTCTTAATACAAAGTTACCAACTTCCACCCTGTCCTTTGGAAGTATTTATTTTTTAAAATACTTTTCAACCTTTTTCTGCTCAGACTTGAGCATGACATTTCTTTCCAATTTGAATTATCCATATTTCTTGGTTAGAGGACTCTTTATAATTATTGTTTTAGTACTGTGGTTTCTCAGACTCCTGTCTGGGAAAGGTCATTTATTTTTAATAAATAAATAAACCCCTAGCATTTTTTAAAAAGTGGTACTTTCTGAAGAAGGAATTTCCTTCCATAGTCTCAGCTTTCCATTTCTTAAAAGTGAGTTTTCTACATCATATTTCACATTCCATTTTTAGGAGGAAAAATAAAGAACTTTGTTAGTATGTTTTATTTAACTTAAATAGGATTGGTCACTCTCACTGGATTGGTTTTCTACATGTATAGTCTTCTTTGGCAAAATCTGTCACTTTTTCAACTGTTTTATGACTTAATTTACTTTTTCTATTTGTTTTTTTTCTGCAGCTTTATGGAGAATTTGCTGACCCATTCAAACTTGCAGAGTGTAAACTTGCAATAATTCATTGTGCTGGTCATTCAGACCCTATCTTGGTACAAACACTTTGGCAGGATATCATAGAGAAGGGTAAGTGCTTGGATATACTGATAAAAATGTGTAAATGACTTAGAAGAAACAAGAAAATAGTTTCCCAAACATTAAGAACAAGTAAAAATCATGTTTACGTGAATGGCTGAGTACACAGTGATGTAAATCGACAAAATTACAAATTTAACTTATCATTCTAAACATTGGTGAATTCTAATGACTGAGAAAGCTGTATTTCTGTCATGTTATAAATGTTACCTTTGAAAAATCACCTAGTGAGAGTAATAGGTACCTGCTCTGAAGCTCCCTCTTGGCTGCCACTCTGGGAGGGTGAGGCAGGAGTGCTAGCATTAATAGACCAGAATATACTGATAATGTTCATCAAGGACTTCTATAGGCCACTTTTATAAATTTTAACTTTTGAAAGGAACTTAAATGTGACAGATTTCTTTCTTTGTTGCAGAGTTGAACGACAGTGTGACAATGAGCTCCTCAGATAGGATGCAAGCTCTTAGTCTGAAAATTGTCCTGCTCGGCAAAATTTATGCTGGCACACCTCGATTTTTTCCTTTAGGTAAGCAGTGAACATTGGAGATACATACATAGAGATAATTAGCATACAACTGCTATAAGTTTTTTTTCTTTTTTTACTCCCATAGTAACATCTTATAATTGCTAAATCTATAATGTGGTTGGTGTTAAAGCTCTCAGAAGGAATGGGATTTCAGAGTACCTCAATGGCCCATACTGCATTAATTATTGCAGGATGTTTTATTTTTATCTGTAAGTTAAAAGAGACAATAGGATAAAAATGTTAAAAACTATAATATCTGCTTTTAATTATTTGGTGTGTAGGTTTTGTTTGTTGTTGTGTTTTTTTGTTTTTTGTTTTTTGGTTTTTTTGTTTTGTTTTTTGTTTTTTGGAGGGAAGAAGAGAAGGCAATTGGGGTTAAGTGCCCAAGGTCACACAGCTGGTTAATTGTCAAGCGTCTGAAGCCAAATTTGAACTCAGGTCCTCCTGACTTCAGGGCCAGTGCTTTATTCACTGTGCCATCTAGCTTTTAAAGTGCATTTGTGCAGACAGGAGAAAGCAAATGTTTGTCCAGAATATGCAAAATGCAGTCCATAAATATGTGATTATTTATAGATTGTATTTTGCACAAGTTTGTCGTGCATTTACTACAGACAAGTTTTTGGCATGGTAATCCGACGTCAGATCTTCCAGCATTTGGTGTTGTCATACATGTGACACTTTTGGGATAGAGGAGCATTGTGACTATACCTTCCAGTTTGCCACTTGAACAATCTCCAGTAAGCGCACTCACTTTTTGAATGTATTTTTGATGGCTAATGTTTCAGTTACGTGTTTTTTATATCTTATCGGGATGTTGATGAGGACCTTATACATTCCATGATATTCTGGAAGTCATAGAAAAGGTGCCTAGGCCATCTTCTACTTGCTGCTTTCCCTCAATAACATCTTGCCCTTTCTTCAAGAACATCTACTCTTACCATATTGTTGCAAAATAGCATAGGATCTGGCTTTTGGGTTGTTCTCTGCCGGACTCTGAACATCTGCAGGGAAGGTACTCATCCTAGTTACAGATTTGGATCCCTTGCCGTGGCATGGTAATCATGGCATGGCTTGGCATCACCTTTGCTCCTCTGTAGATTTCAAAAACCAGTTTCGTGCAGCAGTCTACATGTCTTTATTACTCCGGAAGTTCTTTATGGTTCTAAGAAATAGTTCCAACTATGCTGCATCTTTGCTTTGAAAGTCTTAAGAAAAGATTGTGGAATGTGAAAAAAATTGTAGCCTTTGTTGAATAGTGTTTTCTTGGGCTTCAACACAACATCTGTAATTACACTGTTACTTCTAATATTGTCCTTCCCCAACTAAAGGAATCTATTTAATAAGTACTAGTTTTCAGTGTCAATTGCCAACAGCAGTTCCGGGCCAGATTATAACGTCACTTGTTTGATATATTGAATAAATTTACAGAGTTGCCTCCCTTGCAAACAGCAACT
>WOXC01000982.1:0-194807 GCA_011680675.1 Gymnobelideus leadbeateri
CTACCACCCTAGTTCAAGCACTCATTACCTCTTGCCTTCACAACTCTTAGTTGGTCCCCTTGATTCTGGTCCTCTCCTTTACAATCCATCCTTCATATAGTGGCCAAACTAATATTCTGAAAACACAGGTATGAGTATGGTACTTCTCTGCTCAAGAACCCCCAGTGGCTCCCTCTTGCCTGTAGAATAAAGTGCAAATTCATTTGTTTAGCATTTAAAGTCTTTAATAATTTGGTTCCATCCTATTTACCCAGGCTTAGTAAACATTATTATCTTTTGTGAATATAAGTGCCAGATAATTAAATTTACTTATTGTTTTCTCTACTCAATATGCCATCTCATGTGCCTTTGTACAGGCTATCCTCCATCCTTGGAATGTATATCCTTTATATCCCAGCCTTGAGGAAAGACTAGCTTCTTTTAAAGCTCAGTTCAAGCATAAACCACCATCAATAATTATCTTCATTCCCCTAGTTCCTAATTCTGTCTTTCATTCTAAAATAATATTGTGTGTACTTTGTATATACTGTATATTTACATATATCCATACTTTCCCCCCTCCCCTGCAGCAGAAAGTAAAGTCCTTGTGGTTAGGTAAAGTTTTGCTTTTCCCCCATGAATCATGGTATCTGTAACATATTAGGCATATGTGTGTAAACAAACATGTACATGTTACACACGTGTATATATGTATTTTGTATACATACACTCACACATATGTACACACATATCTCATATATATTTGTATACGAATTTATGAGCATACACATATGCCTTTGTCCTTAAATTGTGACGGTTTGATTTTAAAGTTATACAATATACATGCCCTTTTAAGATGATTTACATGATATATTGTGACATGTTAAGTCTTGAAGAAAAATGTAATGGATGGTGATTTTTGTAGGCAACCCAAGTTGTAAGCAGTGGGTAAAGAAAAACGCGATCTTCTTCTGAGTTTCAAAAATTAGGAGTTAGGATTGTTACCACAGGGTGGCACCAAAGAACTTTCCAAAGAGGTGCCTTTTCCAATTACCTTTTTCCAATTGTTGTACTAGCTGTTTTCCTTCAGTTATCACATATAATAAGCAAATGCTATCATACATCCTGTTTCCTTTAAAAAGCACACAGGAAACTTGACACCATTGTATCCCAGGGTAGCAAATCTGCAACATAATACATCAATGGACTCCAAACAGATCTAAGGAAGGGGGAGGAGTAAGTGATGGTTGGAGAGAGGGTATGGATGGAGAGTGAAGTCTCAAAAAATGTGAGAATTTCCAAGACAAATGGTCTGTTAAAATTGCACAATAACACTTCCTTTATTAGGAATATATTATAGTTATACATTAAATACTCTATGTCGATGGGTAGGGTGAATCCTTCTAGCAGAGATTGGGAATGTGTATTATTACAATTGATATCCACCTGCCAGAAGCAACACTGTTTTGTCTTTGGAATTAGGCCAGCTTCTGCTTCATTCAAGCAAACCACAAGTCCATTGAGTAGAAGCTACTAGATGCATATTCGTTTCTGCTCATTGTTAACTTTTGCTCTTAATGCAAATGTGATATTTCTAGATGTTGTTTCAGAGCTACTGAGGTGTTTGTGTTAAAAACAAATACAACCAAAATGGTAGTAATGACTAAGAAAATAAATCTGTTGTGCAATAGACTCCTCATGCTTTTACTGCTCCTAAGCAACATAAAATAAAATACAAGAGAAGATGGAATATGGAAAATCCATATTTATGACTGGAAATTCATATAGAAGCCTAGAGAAGCTAAACTCTTACAAAGAAGAAAGTCCAATGCAAATATGGATATCATAAGAGTATGATGCTGACTTTTATAGCATCATTGTGTTTTGTTAGTTTTATTGTCAAATAGAGTCCAATCAATGTGTAAGTAGTGTGCTAGGAATTACTGTTTCATGGTATGATTGTCAATTATAAGACCACAGAATCATATAGATATAGATCCGAAAGGAACTTGGAAGGTCATTGAGGCCAACTCCCTGTAGCAGCAAGCACCCCAGCATCCCCAGAGTGGCTGTCAACAAAGGGTCTTTAGATCTGCTTTTGTAAAGGAAAACAACTCAAAATCAGTTAACAAGCTCACTTTAATCAAACAAATATATATATTACCTAGTTCAGGGGAAAAAGGTCAGCACCCTCAACTTCAAAGTACAGACAGATCAAACAGACAGGCTTCCAAAATGTCCAACCATTATCAGTACCAATATCACAGTTACCAGAGAGGGAAGCATCAACATCTGGGTTTTCAAAGCCGGGGGGCTCTCAACAACGGCTTCCCAGAGTCTCATCTGGTCAAATCACACAACACTTCTCAAAGTGAGCCCCAAAGCAAAGCCTCTCATCAGGGTTTATATAGCCTTCTCCTGGCTCAGAGAATGTAACAACCTTCTTGACCCACTGCCCAATCACAAAGTATCAAGGTGTGGCCTTTCCTGAAAAACAAGCCTCCCACCACAGGCTCCAGGTGCACTTAAGCTGGGGGCAGGGAAGATCTTTAAATTTGCATTTCCATTACACTCCCTCATTTAACAAATGAGGCAGCTGAGGTCTAGAGAGGTTAAGTGACTTTCTCATGATACATATACACGTAAATATGTCAGTATGTAGTAGAGGTGGATTTGAATCCAACTCTTTTTGGTTCTAAGTTTAACATGCTATGTATTATGCTAAGCAATGCTCAATCAGTGGTGCCAAACACATTTCTCTCATCTTGTACTTATGATGTCAATTTCCTGAAACTAGATGTAAGAATTTATAATTTCCCTATTAAATTTTGTCTTAGTAGATCTGTCCTATTTTTTAACCTTTCAGTATTTTTTTTTTGTATTGTGATTTTGTCATTCAATGTGTTAACTATTCCTTTTGAATTTGTGCCACTTGCAAATTTGATTCTGATATCATTGAGTTGACAAAGCTTGGAAACTTGTTGAATATGGGCTGTAATATAGGTGAAGAATGAATGACATATTCTAGGCTATGAACCTTGTTGACTACATGGATAGTGGTTCCCTTGATAGAACTTGAGGAATTAGAAGGTGTGGGTTTAAGGATCAGATAATGAACTTTGTCTGGTGTATATTGAGATTAGGAAGACTAAAGCACATGCAAGAGATGCTATCAAGTAGGAAGTTGGGAAATCAGGGCTACAAAGGGAAAAATGCTGGCTCGATATATAGATTTGGAGTAATCATCTCTTTAATGATACATTATAGAATTTTCCTAGGAATTAAGGTTAAGCTTACTGACCTCTAGTGGGCACAACTTATTATTTTTTCCATTGTTAACATAATTCCCCTTCACAAATTCTGTAGTATTATTGATTGTGGAAGGATGGTAAAAATGAGTATACTTAGCGAGATGTGCCATAAGATTGGAGCTGTAAATTCTAAAGGAGATGTGTTTTATTTAGGTAAGAGAAAGACAGCTTCTTAAACAGAAAACTGATGTGATTAGACCTGTGTTTCAGAAATATCACTCTGTGGAGGATGGATTACAGAGTATAGAGATTATAGGGAGGAAGAATAGTTAGTGGACTACTGCAATAATCAAGGCAAGAAACGATATATGTTTCAGCTAGCACATTGATCATATTACTATATAGAAGGTGAAGGATGTGAGAACTACTGGGGTTGTGTGTGGGGAATTAACAAGATTCAAATCTCAAATAAAGTCTCACCTTCAAGAAGCCTTTCCTGATTCCTTTAAAGTGAAGCTACCCTTAATTTACTTTTCTGTTTCATTTGTACATAGTTATTTGTATTTTGTCTCCTTTAGTAGACAACTCTTTAAGATCAGGGACTGCTTTGCTCACCTTTGTATCCACAGTGCTTACCGTGGTAGGTACTTAATAAGTGCTCATTGACTGGCTGATTGATTGGAGGGAGCTATTCACTGATGAAACCGTGGATCCTCAGAGCAAAGTAATGGTGTTGAAGAGAACCATGATGTCAAATGCTAAATAAAAGCACTTAAAAGATTAAATCTAAAATTGCTTGACCCTTAAAAAGAAAATGTAAAATCAAGCTTGATGTTGGATTTTAGCATCTATTCTTGCCATGGATTCTGGTTCTTTGGATTAGTGAGTGATGCCTGCCTTTTTTTCTCTAAATTCTTAATGTAATACCTCCTCGTCATTTGCAGGTGTCCCTGGCTTCCTTAAGAGTAAAAACCCTGCAAAATTCCATGAAGATGGAAAAGCAGTATGCATGAGCTTTTCAAAGACAGTATGTCTGTTACCTAAGGACCAATCTAAACTAAGTTTGGAGAAATCTATCCCCAGGTTAACCAGTCACTGCATCTACTATGACTCCCTCAGATCAGTGTAAAAAGGTTGTGATCTTCATCAGTGGGGGAAAGGATGGACATGAACAAATTTTTGGTTCCCCAAGATCTTGAAGAAGTCCTATTGCACTGAATTTTCTTACTTAAAAAAATAACAGTATTGTGCAGGAAATTTTTTGAAACTCCCTCATCACCCCTTCCATCCAAATCCAAATCAGTTTGGCACACGTTTGCTTGAGCAGATGGGCTGAGCACTGAGCCCCTTAAGGCCTGCAAATTCAGACAGTTAGTTCTGGAAGAAAAGCAAATGTCAATGATGGGGAGCCTCCTAGGAAAACATCCTGACTCAAATACCAATCCCCTCCCCATACCTATTATCTTTTTAAAGAGCCACTTTCTATACCTACTGTGCAAGAGTAAGCCTGAACTCTCAGCAGGCAAGAACCATAGTAGAAATTGATGGTATGAGGCAAACCGAGAATCTAAGTCAAACAGAGAGAAACAACATACCTCACACCCAAAGTGTACAAGAATAGCATGCAATCAGCACCTGAATCATTCATTCAGAAAAGAACCAAATGCTTCAGAGGAATGAAACATATTCTATATCTCCTGGGGAGAGCTTGCAATTTCACATTGTTAAGAAAAATGTCAAAGTTTGGCCACCTTAAATGTGTCATACCTTGGGGACATGAGGTAAACAAAGATTCTAGTAATAAATTTGCCAGGTATTTGAGTGTGTTAAACAGGTTACCTTTTAAATCAAAACAGACCAAATGCAAGAGTTTAAATTAAGAGATATGATAATCAAATAATGATTCAAAACAGTTATATAAAACATTCTGCAAAATATACAGGTACCAGTGTCAAGGAGAATCACTAATCAAATTTGACAAAAAATTATGACATATTAATTCCCAAATAAACTCCAATTTGTGACTCATCAAATTAGGTGGAGCCATGAGATTACTGAGTTACACAGTCGGTGGCCAAGGAAGAAAAGGAAACCAAAGTGCACATCTGCAGAAACCTGGGCCAAATTCACAAAGCATGTGGTGAGAGCCAAAGCAAAGAACATTTTCTTTTCGTAAAAGATTTAGTAGAAGACACTGGGCTTCCTTTTCCCAGTATCTCAAAAATATTTCTTGGTTTAAATACATTCTCACACACATGTGCTAACGAATCAATAATTTGAGAAAGTAGGTCGGTCCTTCTATGCCACAGAAACACAAGGCAAAATGATTTGTTTTTCCCTCTAGTGGTAATATGAAGGAAAGAAAATACTGCCCACCAGTTAAGAAAGATCTGTAGGGAAAGTTAATCAAAGTATTTGAATCTGAAACACATACTGCTTTCAATTACCTTGGTAAGCATACACACACACAACCAGTAACATGCAGAGGAAAGCCTGCATAGAGCTGACATTGTTACTATTGAGGTAGCAAGTCAACAAGCATTTATTAAGCTCTTTGGGTCAGCCATTGCTCTAAGCATTGCTGATATAAATACAAGCAAAATGTTTTTCTTGCATGGAGATATGGAGTACTTTTTGTTGTGAGCACTGCATTAGACCCTGGTAGAGATACAAATACAATTCCTGTCCTTTGGGGGATGACACAAAATAAAGCTAATCAAAATACAATATATGACATGTTACATGCATTATAAAGATGGAAGACAAAGTACTTTGTGACATATGAGGAGTAAGGCTTGTTTCTAACCAAAGGATCAAGGAAAGTTTCTGGGGGAGATGCCATTTCAGTTGGACTTTAAAAAGAAAGTAGGAATGAACCATCTTGTCCAGGATTTGTATTTTGGTGCCTCAAGAACAAAATACAATCCAGGAACAGAATACCAAGTCACCACTCAGATTTTATAAAAAGCATAAGACACATAAAATGATTTCATAATATATAATTAATGTATAGGCTGATTTTGGAATTATTTCTCCCCATTATGTATAATTGCATGCATTCATGAAGAACGCATGAATTTGGAATTACAAATGATCAGGAAAATATTAAGGATAATAAGTGGAAATAAATGTTACGCAAAGTGATTTATCTCTGTTCTATTTCATTTATTTCTGTATCAAACACAAACAAGTTGGGGACTGTCTTGCTGGAAAATCAGAAAATTACGAATAATAATTTATAGTTATATGGTTCTTTATAAGGTGATTTATACACACATATTATATGGTCCAGAAAACAAATCTGAGATAAATAATAAGACTATTTTTATTCCCATTTTTCAGAGGATCTAGATTCATAGAGTTAGTTACTTGCCCAGGTTAATAAATAGCAGAACTTCAGCAAAAATGCAAATGTTTTTATTCTTAATCTTGTTCTCCTACCCCACTATGTGGTCTCAAGTGATTTCTGCTTCCAAGGCAGTAAAATTCAGTTGAGTCAAACAGTTGTCCCTATTCTAATTTCTGCAAAATTTTTGAATCATTTGTTTATTTTAAAGTGGTACTTTATTACCTAAGACAATCTTCTCCTGATTGGTGAATGCCTGACTAGACCACTATTTTAGGAGAGGCCTTGACCATGTTCTGCTTAACTTCCAACTAGACTCTCTAGAATTTTCCTCATTGCCCCATCCCGCCTTTTCACTTTTCTTTTAGGTATTGTCTTTGCCTATTAAAATGTAAGTTCCTTGAAAGTAGGGACTATTTTGATTGTTTGTATTCACATTTTCAACACACTGCAATTCCTGGTACATAGTAAGTGCTTAATAAATGTCTGGCTATCTAAACACATAAGGCTATTTTCTAATCTTCATGGAGGATTTATAGAGAGACATGGGAAAGAAAAAGGATAAGAATTGGTTGATGGGCTATAATAATTTGCAGCAATAGAATGAGATCCTAGATCCATTGAAATAGCAAGGTACTTAAATTACATTTATGCATCTATGTGTATTTGTTATCTGGAGGGAAAATATTAGTATTAGACTGCAAGTTACTTGAGAAGTTCATCACTGTTCTTCCTTTATACTTCATTTTAATTTGGCAGTCACTGGATATCATTCAGCATTCAGTCTCTTCTCTGAGGTTAATAAAAATGTGACTGGAAGATCAATTTTATAAATAGAGAAAATTCATTTGGTTTGAAAATCTAACTCAAATGATTTACCTGACTAAATAGACTCATCAATGAAACAAATCAGCTTCATTTGAAGATTTGGATCAGAGTCAAATTAGCTAGAAAATATAATGTAAAAAGTTCATAAGAGCTCACAAGTAAGCTTTCATGTGACCCAGAAACCTAACTGATATTAAATGAATTCATATCCAGAAAAGATCTGAAAAAAAGTATTCCTATTGATTTTGATGTTGTTGTCAGTTTTGTTTTGTCAGTTCAAATGGACAGGTGGGGTTTTGTTCATTTATGAGAGAGATATGTTTGGAGGTCTAATAAAAACAGAGGCACTATGGGGAATAGAGGGACAGAAGCGTCCTCATTCTCCTCTTGCTTCAGATGGTTGAAACTGATACTTATTTCTAATATTATTTTTACATATTATATATTTAATATTAATATATAATACAGAATGTTTTATATATATATATATATATATTGTTATATATCTATATTACTGACCTGAATTTACTTTTCATAAAAATCTTTGGTTGACCCAGTCATGTATATTCTCTTGAGTTCCTTTATTCATGCACTGTGTGTGTGTGTGTGCACGTGCGTGCGTGCACACATGTGCATGCATGCATGCAGCAGAACAGTTCCAGTGATTCTAGCCATATGGAAAGAAACTGACTAGGAACTTTTCCTTCTAGTTCAAGGTCAGAAACTCCAACCCCTAGCCCACTGTTAGAGAGAAACTCTATTACAAACAATTTACCCTTTCTTTTTGCTAAAATGGTATAAACTTACCAAAGCAGAATTTTAAGAGGATTGAAACTCTTGGATCTAAGACTTAAGAGCCTAACTTTCATTGCTGACTTGCTGGCAAATGCTTGAGGTGCAATGGGAAGGAGGTAAGGGAGAATAAAAAAAACGGTTCTGGCCATGAGTTGTACTTTCACTATGATCTCCTAAACCTAGCTACTTTTAATGTCACACACGTGACTTTATCTCCATAATTATATGGAGGGCCTTTTCTGCTAAAGAGAACTCAATCTGGGAGTCTTTGTGCTGAGTGGTTGGTATGATATGATGAAAAGCCTTCTAATTGCCTACAGAGGCATGAGAACAAATGACAGGAGCTGCTGATCTTGAGATGTTTGCGTACAAACAAAATGACATAACCATTTATGAGACTCTTCCTTCGTGGTGTTAACGGAAGCAAAAACTACTTTGAGATACAAGGTTGGGGGGAATGGGAAGGGTGGCTATACTGTTTCCAACTTGCACCCTCACTATATGTCCATGAACACGAGACCTCTGTTTCTTTTTTTTTTTTATTTTAGGAGAATTGCAAGATAAAATTGCCTAGAGTTTGGGAGTCCCATCAGAGATTCCACTTGCAAGTAGAGCCAGTAGCAGAATCTTCCAGATGCAGGAGCAAGGGGTCACCAGATTGATAGCAACTGTTGACAAAGAGAGTACCTGCAGATAGGTGTGGAAGGACTATTACTCAAGGGGAAGGGTGGTTTTGGTATTGCAAACCTCATTATGGAAAGAAGTGGCATCTATGGACTATGAAAAGGTAGTAATAGTCAGAGTCCAATAGAGAACTATAACTTAGGGGAACATTATGAACAATTCATTCAAGGAGAAAAAGGCTAACATAAGTGTTCTCTACATGTATGCCTTATACCATCGTATTTTTAGTCCAAGACCATTCCTGTAGGGGCCTTGTACATACAAGGGGGGAATACACCCCAGGATCAAAAGACTTCTTTTGTAAGAAAAAATTTTGCTATATCTTCTTAGTAAATCTCTTTTCTAGAAGCTATTAAAATCCTGCCAATAGAACTGAAACTGTCCTCCTGATATATAGATATAGATAGATATACAGCTATAGTGTGTATACACAAATTCATATGGTTTCCTATTGTATACATGTGTATGAAATGCATATCTATGTATATAGAATATATACATATATTACTAATCCTGATTGATAATGAAGAACACAGTCATATGAGTTCAGAAGTAACTCAGGTTAGCCTTAGACCTTGAGAAGAGCATTGAACAGATGCCCTCTGGAAGTCCAACCTGTGACTGTGTGTGCAGGCTGAGAGGGTGAACCCAGACGGGATGTATTTATTCCCTCTTTATTCCCTCACTCAAAGTCTTCACTTCTCCATGGTAAACTCCCTGTTCTTTTAACCCATCCCTATATGACATGACACTAAATACTTTCAACATTACTGTCACCCATCTGTCTCAGCAAAGTGCTTTCCTTAAAATGTAGGTTCCAGAAATAAATATAAATTTCTAATTGTGATTTAAGAACAGTGAGGACTTATTATTCTAGATTTGGCCCATCAACTAATGTTTACTAGGATATCATTAGCTTTTTTGGGTGGGGAGATAGTGTCATACCATATTGCTTACTCATATTGAGATTTTGGTTCACCAAAACTTCCAAGCATTTTCCACATAAATTGCTCTTCAGTTTTGTTTTCCCTATCCTTTACTTTTTTAGTTGATTTTTTTTCTTAATCCAAGGGCAAGAGTTCATATTTACCTCATTTAAATTTGATCTTGTTAGATTCAGCCCATCAATGATCTGAAGTCTAAGGTACAGTGACAATTATGACCAATATTCTCCTCCTTCTATATTTATCACAAACTCTAAGATAGTATGATTGTTTCCTGTCACTATTCCTGTAGTTCCTAACTCATCAAACAGTTACATCTTATTGATCTAATTTAGGTTGAGATAGCAGTCTCCACAATCATCGCAAAACATGACTCTCAGCTGTGGTTAAGTTAAGCATTGCTTCCTTTGTTATTAGCATATGGTTCCTCAGGATATATGTGTCAAAGGCATGGTCTAAACCCAGGCGTTGCTGGGTAGGAGGCCAAATCACTATCTACTATATTATACCAGCATTATAATTATAGTAGCCATCAAAATTGCTGTACTTGTGCTCCCAAGTGAAGCTAATCGGTTTGAAATGTAATTGGGAAATATTTATATAAATAAATAAAATACAATACAATATAGATAATGCCAATCTGTTGCTTTCTAACTAAGTCAATATGCAGCATGCAGGGATAGATTTCTATTTAAGTCTGACATTTGGTCATTATAATGTTGGCATTTGAATGCTTGAAGGTGTCTTTCAGTTCCAAATCTTATTTTATAGGTATGGGAGCAAAGACCTGAAGATAAAGCACGTGCTGAAGGTCATATAGTTAGTGGTCAAGCTGCATCCAGTGCCTTGGTCTCCTGACCCCTTGTCCAGTGTTCTTTCTAGTTCTTATGATTTAATAATGATATTCCATTCTTAAATGTAATCTCAGACCCCAATATGAATGATTACTTTATGGCTCAGGTTAATGCACTTTTTTAATGCAGTTTTTCAATCTTACTGAGTTTGTGAAATCCTCTAGGCTGAATCATCATTTAGACACTGAAATCATAACCCCTGGTTTGACATTAAGATGAAACCCAGAAGCGATAGAATTGATACCAATTAAATGTATCTGCTACAAATGCACCTTCTTTTAAAGAATACTCAGAGTCTATTCAACTCTGAAGTACTGGATTCCTGGGAACATAGTTTTTAAAGCAGTGAATTAATGCATATCACAATGAACTGTTTTTTGATAACATTTTTTGGGACCCTATAAGTATTTTTTAAGTAAAATTCTTGCTTAAATCAGATAGTTATCTTTGTCCTCAAAAATCATAGTTAATACATAAGACCAAGAGGGCAACTTGTCTTCATGTCTTTTAAAAAAGAAGGAAGGGAAAAGGGAAGCCAGATGAGTACATTTAGTAGCTAACCTTTTACCATATGCCCATGGGAGTGAATAATCAGTGAATTCTGAAAAAAGTGAATGAAATATAAGTCCAAGCAACTTTCTTCAACTGCCAAGATATTATATGACATGACGAAATTCCCATAGTTAGCAGTGAGCATACATGGCCTGGTAATTTAACTATTACCCTTCCCTTTGAGTGTTTAAGCTTTGAAAGGCTTACCTAGAAGTGACTGGATATTGATTGATATTGGCCAAAGACAGAAACACTTCACTGTGGTTACATATGTCTTACTCTTTCCAACTCTAGGAGGTGATTATGGGGACTTGGAAAGGCACCATTTAGTTCTACTAGAAACTAAAGAATAGAAAAATTTAAGGGGAGATTTTTTCAATTTTAGTTATTAAAATGATTGGCATATCACTGTGTCCTGTGAAATAAGAAATAAAGTGATGAATATTGAAATAAGCAGAAGTAGGAATGTAATATACACATGACTTCAGGAATGAAAACAGAAATCACTATCTTCTCCTCCACCACCACCGCCAATAAGAACAAATCCAAAAATTTTGTATCGTTTAGTTGTTTCAGTCATATCCAATTCTTTGTGACTCTATTTGGGGTTTTTTGGCCAAGATATTAGGGTGGTTTGCCAACTCCTTCTCCATCTCATTTTATAGATATGACAATAGAATAAACAGGGTTAAGTGACTTGAACAGGGTCTTACAATGAGGCCATATTTCTGGAGTCTTGATGCTAGGCCTGGCACTCTATTCACTGCACCATCAAGCTGCTAAAATATACCCCCTATAACCTATAATCATAAGGATCAGACTTGGCCTTGGGGAAGAGTTAAATAAGTATATTCCCCTCCTTTCTTTAGAGAGATTGAGGTATAAGAGATGTAGACTGTTATGGATGTTGTCATATGGTAAAGTCAGCATGTTAGTTACTTTTACTGACTTTTTTCTTTTTTTTTAAATCATTGTAACAAGGAAAGTTTTGAGGGCCATGTTGGGGAAAGGAGGGATATTTTCATAACTTTGTGCAAAATAAAAACCAAGTGGCATTAATAAAACAAGCAAAACAGAAAATTAAAGTCATGCAAATGGATTCTGGGAGATTTTATTCAAAACATTTTAAAAGAGAAGAAAACAGGCATCTTAATATGCTGAGTCATATTTTGGATAATATATAGGGCATATTAATCAACAATATCATCTGATGATGATGCTTACAGTGAAAATGCACTTAAAGTTAGAAACGGGAGTAGGCTAAAGTACTTAATGCATGGGCTTTCGCCAAGGCATAGCAATGCTTTTACTCCTTAGCTAACCACACTTCTATTCCAAACTCATTCTTCCCTCCTCAAACCACTTATTTTATGTGTTACCCCTGGCTTCTTGATAAAGGACACTGCCCAGTACTTTAATGAGAAAACTGATACCATTCATCAAAAGCTACCTTTTCCACCTATTTCTGTACCTCAACACCATTTTCCGTTCTCTTCTGCTTTCAGAGTTTTTGGTCTCTGCCTGCTTGTAATTCAACATGGAAACTTTGGTGAACCTATTTCTGGCCAGTTGCTGAGGGGTTTGTACTGGGTAACAACCAGAAATCTTTAAATTTATTTTGGAGTCAAAAGAGCAGGTAATCGAGCTGTTTGGTGACCAGTATGTATATGAGGTATTCAGGGAGTACTCTGGTGTGAAGGTTTGCTGAGCCCTTTTCAGGGTTGCTCACCCAACTTTGGTGTCTACTCACACCCTGGTAAAACTGTCTGGCAGATGAACTAAACTAGGTTGAGGGTAACTGACAGACCTCAAACCCACCAGTGAGTTAGGAGCTACCCCAAAGCACGCAAATACATCCCCCAAGAGAATGGACAGATGAGACAATTTGTTCCAACAGCCACAAAGGAGGCTGAAGGAGGTTCTGTGGAGTGCTTAGAGCTTGGTCAGGCATCAAAGATGCCAAGTTAATTCACTGCATCCAGGGCCATCGTCAGTATTCTCAACTTCTGTCTTTTCACTGGACTTGAGTGACTTTGGAAAAGTGAGGCTAATGACTGTGCAACTCTTCGTCACTTAAATCCAATTTATGCACAAGTCAAGATATCACCCCATGATGTTATAGGTCTTAGAAAAAACGAAGAAAAACAACAACCACACAAGCTCTTTCCTCCTAGACCAAATTAAAAAGGAGCTTGCAATTGATAAAGGGTTCATTAAGTGGAGATAATCTAGGTGCTACATTTTGGAACACTAATCCTTGATTAGTAGCTTTGTTGAGGCAGACGTGTGAAATCCTATTTTATACCTATATAGTACTTGTGTCCTTCATCACAATCCATTTCTCTCTCTAATCTTTAATCTAGATTCATCTACTGTTTCCTGTCCTGCTGCTAAAAGCAAGCCCTTTTTACCCACTCCTAAAAATAAACAAAAATAAAACCTTTATTTCAAGTTTTGTCTCCCCTCCCTTTCACAGTCAAAAATCCATCTACATTTGCTGTCTCCAAATCATCAATTCATAGTCATTTTCAAGGTCCTGTAATATGCTTACCCACCCTCACTATTTAATTTTATCTGCTCTCCCCAGCATTATTAGCAATCACCTAACTGGGCTGACTTCAGTCCTCATGGTTCTATACCTCTCTGTAGCATTTTATACTGTTGAATGCTTCTGCCAACCCAGGTCATGGATTCTCTTTCCTCTATTGATTTTCATAGCGTTGCTTTCTCCTAGTTTTTATTCTTATTGGTTTTTTTTCAGTTTCCTTTGCTGAACCATAGCATATATTCCTTTGCGTACTCTAGGGTTCTTTCCTGGGTCTCCTTTGTTAATCAAGCAACAAATATTTCTTAAGTGCTTGCTATGTGCCAGGCATGGTACTGAGAACTGTTTGTAAAAAAATGTTCCCTGCCCTCAAAGGGCTCACAATCAAATCAGAGAGACAACAAGCAAATAAACTTAGGTTCAGGATAAAGAAAAAGAGAGAGAAGGCATTAGAATGAAAAGAGATCTTGTAAAACTTCCTATAGAAGATAGGATTTTTGGCATCTTTGTTTCTCTCTTCTGCATTATTTATAATTGACCACTTCAGCTACCTTGGTTATGACCACCTATATTCAAATGACTTTTAAATTTACATATATGGCTCTAATCTCTCTGGAGATTTGATTCAGTCACCACTGGCTTCCTGCTACTCACTTCCACTTACATGTCCCATCATATTGTATAGGCATAGGACTTGTGATTCCATTGATATATGGAACTCTAGGTGAGGAAACTTCTCCCCCCAATGCACATAGGACATTTTCCAAAACTCATAGTTTAGAGAACTGCCTATGAGTAATCTGTTAAGGATTACACAACCAGGATATGTTGGGGGCATGAAATGAAACCTACTGGTTTGAAGTATACTTCTCTATTTTACCACACCTCTTATACTCTCAGCATTTCTTATTCAGTATATTCAAAGTTCAATTCATTATTTCCTTTCTGAAATCACATAGATTTGCAATGTAAGAGTCACTATCAAGTCTTTCCTCTTTTTCTCTCCCTCTGCCCATCCAAACAAGCTATTACATTTTGCCAGTTCTTCCTCTACAGCATTTCTTCTTTCCCTCCATTCAAATTGTAGATCTTTGTTACTTATTACCTGGACTAATATAAGAACTCAAATGTTCCCCAGTCTTTTAGTTTCTCCCTTCTCTAAATCATTCTCTCATTGTACATTATGAATGTAAAGATGTGGGGTTAGTACAGTCAATTAGGAGGAGAAATCCAGAAAAAAGCAAATCTTTGAATTTCCCTTCGTCTTTGAAGAGATGGATGCAATGCATAGCTTCATTCCCAGTCTTCTGATGCATAGTATGGATCTTCTTGGTTTCTCCTTCTCTGCTGCAACTTAGCCTTACTCACTCTTTCTCCATTTGTCTGTTTTCCTTATACCACTGATTATTTTTGACTGAGCTCTTGAGGTCTCCCTTCTTCATCTCTGTCTTTTGCTGACTGATTTCTTTAAGAATTCTAGGGTATGGGGCAGAGCCAAGATGGCAGAGTAGAAACAGCATTTCCAATATGCTCTGCCCCACACAAATTTCAAACAATGTGAAAGGGAGCTCCGAATAACTTCTGGAGCCACAGCACCCACAGAACGGCACAGAGAAGCTAACCTCCTGCTGAGGACAGCCCAGCAGCCCTGCAGGGAGCAGCCAGCACAGCGCTCTGAGAGCAGGCAGCCCAGCTCTCTGGGAACCGACAGCGCAGCCCACAGAGCTGAGCCCAGGTCCGCGGTTTTAGCCCCAGGGCGGCCGGGCCTTCAGCCAGCTGGTGGAACCCCAGAACACCAGCAATTGTGGCAATTCCAGAATTATCAGCACAGATATGCCTAGGACAAAGTGAGAGGTTAGTGCCCTATGGACTTTGGGACCAGTATTTGGGGAACACATGGCTTCCTCCCCTGGGGGCAAAAAGCTGCTAAAGAAACAGCTGCACAGAAGCCATTTTGCAGCTTCAGCAGTGGCTCTAGCTCCTGGTCTGCGAATTGTAGGAAGATCCAGCAATCAGTCTGGGGGTTAATCACTTTCACTTTAAACTGCCTGGATCTAGATTGTGGTCTGGGGGGGAAGTTTGGGGTGGGTATCCAACTTGCCAGAGTGGGTGGAGGCTTTACAGAGGCCACCCAACTGGCGGAAGTTGTGAAGACCCCATGTTTGGGTGGAAGCTCCCCTGTCTGGTGGCAGAGACCTACTGTGGCAACAAGCCCAAAAATCAAGTAACTAAGTGGCAACATGCCTAGGCAAATGAAACAAAATAAACAGAAAAGTTCAACATTGGACTCCTATTTTAGGGGCAAAGAGGCTCAAAGCATGGAGGAGGACTGTGAGGTCAGAACTCCTGCACCAAAAGCCCCAAATGAAAATACAAGCTGGCTACAGGCCATAGAGGACCTTAAGAAGCAGATAAGAGAAGTGGGGGGAAATTTGGGAAGAGAAATGAAAAAGATGCAAGAAAAGTATGAAATGACAGTCAACAGCCTGAAAATAACACCTTAAAAAATAGACTAACTCAAATGGCAAAAGAGGCTCAGAAAGGCAATGAGGAGAAGAATGCCTTAAAAAGTCAAATTTGCCAGATGGAAAAAGAATCTCAAAAGCTCACTGAGGAGAATCATTCCTTCAGAGTTAGACTGGAGCAAATGGAAGCTAGTGACTTTATAAGAAACCAAGATACTATTAAACAGATCCAAACAAATGAAAGAATAGAAGGCAATGTGAAATATCTCATGGGAAAAACCACAGACCTGGAAAATAGATCCAGGAGAGATAATTTAAAAATTATTGGACTACCTGAAAACCATGATCAAAGAAAGAACCTAGAAATAATCCTTAAAGAAATTCTCAAGGAAAATTGCCCTGATGTTTTAGACCCAGAGGGCAAAATAGAGGTTGAAAGAATCCACAGATCACCTCCTGAAAAAGATCCCCAAAAGAAAACTCCCAGGAATATTACAGCCAGGTTCCAGAATCCCCAGATCAAGGAGAAAATACTACAAGCAGCCAGGAAGAAACCATTTCAATATTGTGGAAACACAATCAGAATAGCGCAGGACCTGGCAGCTTCTACATTGAGGGATAGAAGGGCATGGAATATGATATTCCAGAAGGCAAAAGAGATGGGAATGAGCCCAAGGGTCACCTACCCAGCAAAACTGAGTATTTTGTTTCAGGGGAAAATATGGTCATTCAGTGGAATAGAGGACTTTCAAGCATTCTTGATGAAAAAACCAGAGTTGAATAGAAAATTTGACATTCAGACACAAGAAGCAAGAGATGCTTGAGAAGGTAATCAAGGAAAAGAAATCAAAAGGAACTTATCAAAGTTGGACTATTTACAGTCCTACATGGAAAAACAATAACTGTGTTTGATGAAACCTTTCTCATTATGAAAATAATTGAAGAAGGGTACATGGCATATGTTCACAGGTATACATGGATAGAGGGCACAGGTTGAATTTGATGGGAAGGGATGATTATTATTTTTTTTTTGGAGGGCAATTGGGGTTGGGTGACTTGCCCAGGTTCATGTGGCTGGGTTTTTGTTTGTGTGTTGGGTGTCTGGGGCCAGATCTGAGCTCGGGTCCTTCTGGCTCCAGGGCTGGCTCTCTGCTCGCTGTGCCACCTAGCCGCCCCAAGGAAGGGATGATTCTTAAGGGGTGAAGTCAAGAGGTGAGAGAGGAAAGTGGCAAGAGGAGATGGAGAGAGACAGGGTAGGGCAAACTATCTCATGTAGAAGAGGCAAGGGGAAGTAGTTGCAGGGGAGGGGAAGAACAGGAAGGCAAAAAGGCAAAAGCATATTCTCATTGAAGTTGGCTCAAGGAGAGAATCACATACATACTAAATGGAATATCTTACTCTCACTCACTCTCCTGAGTAGGGGAAAGGGGGATGAGAGGGGGGATGATGGAGGGGAGGGCATTCTGGGGGGAGGGGAGGTTGGAAGTACCCACTATCAAAGAGGGACAGGATCAAAGTAGGGAATGGACCAGTTGGGAGGTGAGATGGGTGGGAGGGAAATATAAGCAGTCTTTTACAATATATCTACTATGGTAATGTTTTGCATAGCTATACATGTACAACACATACTGAATTGCTTATCTTCTCAGAGGGAGTGGGTGACAAGGGAGGAAGGGAATGGATCTGAAAATCGAAGTTTCAAAATTAAATGTTTCATAAGATGTCCAGGCATTGGGGCTCAGAGATTCACCTTGCCCTAATGGCAAAGTCGAAGGGGGTTATAGGAGAAGATATGGGAGAGAGCAGATTGGATGAGGGGATATCTAGTAGGACTGCTATTCTGGGGTGGTGGGTAGGGAAAAAATGGGGGAAAAATGTAACTCATAATCTGGTGGAAATGAATGATGTAAACCAGAAGTTAATAAAGCATTTGTTTAATTAAAAAAAAGAATTCTAGGGTATAATTTAATTTCACCTACTGAATTTCAGCTCAAAAACCACGATACTCTCAAACTGATCAGGTTGAGAATTAAATTCCGGTTCTTTTGAACTAAAAATTCCAAGATGCCAGTAAATTCTCGAACCCTCTTATACTTCTGAGTATCATTTTGCTGGTATCAATCCAGTGTTCTAGCCCATTCAGACAATTCCATCACAGTGTCCTATTGAGGTCCAACATACTTTTATGATTTCAAAATTTACTGAAGCAATTAAAAACACATGAGTTTCTTGAATGTAATCTGGGCCATTGCTCTGTAGATTTGTTATCTCAGGAAAATTAACAAAAACAAAAACATACACTTATAAATCTCTATTTACTGCTATAGCTTTTTACACCCTTTCCCCAATTTTTCAACTTGCTTTTTTATGAACATGAGAAATTAATGGTTTGTCCTTTTTCCTAAACCAGTGAATGGAGGAGAGCTCTTTTTATTCTGAAATCTACAACACACTGTACCACATAGCAAAAATCTACATAGGATTGAATGTTATTAATGATAATATATAGTGATTGGAGTTAAAGTGCTTTTCCTATTTGCCTTCTTCATTTCTCTATGTAATTAGATCCTCTCATTAAAATAAAATCCATTTATCATGAGCAATGCACAGATAATATGATGACTGATGACTTTGGTACCAGCTATCCAGTACTCAAATAATTCCTATAGCCTTTAAATATACCTAAAAACAAGTATCCAAGCTAATTTTATTGTTTTATATATACATATATATGCCATATAAATATATGTTTGCATATATATCTAAATCATATATAGGCATATACATGGATGTATGCACATACATTCACACATAAACACACTTTTTCTTTTCTCTTTTTTGATATTTATATTTATATTCTCACTAAGTATGATATAGCAAATATTACATTACCATTCAATCGCTGTGTATGATAGTACTAGATATCATCAGATGAATAAAATGACAATAATGATCAACCTCTGATCTGTGGGTGAGTAGAAACTTATAAATGAAGATTTTCTTTAGAAAGTTATTTTCCTTCTGTCTCTAGAGCATCTGATAATCTAAAAAGCCTTTCTTTACAATATACTTTTTATTAAATTTTTTCAAATTACATGTACTACACATAATCATATAAAGAACATCTTTTCTTACAAAGGTTGTAATAACACTTAAAGTCATGGGAGATCAGTACTGGAATGGGACAAATTTTCAAATAAAATATAACATAATAATAAAATATAAGGATAATTTGATAATATTAACACAAAATATATAACTACATATTAAATATATGCATATAGTTTGCTACAATTGGCAAATAATACATGGAAATTTTACTTATTTGTAAGATAAGCTATTTTAAACATAAAATGATAACTGAACAAAGAAAATGCACAGGAATTACTTTAAATAATGAAATATATTTCTGCACATGTATTCCCATCAGAATCAGGAGCACCAATATCCACACATTTTCAACTAATTTTCTTAATTGGAATTTTATTGGAATGGAATTTTATTGGAATGGAATTACAATGGAATGTAGAGACCTTGGTTAGTTTGGGCAATTCTTTTGGGCCACATTAATTTTGGCTACTCTGCATTACTTTGATGCCTTTGCTGATGGTGTTCAGAGAGAGATAATTTTGTATGGGAGAATGCCTTTTCTTGTCCTCTAAGGCTGATATGTGGCCTTATAGAATAAACCTTGTTCCCTTGTCTCTGATTTTGTATTTTTCCGTTTTAGGTGATAGGACTAGAGCCTCTGCTATTGTGAGTTTTAAATAGGTCAAGAGGCCAGTGTCCTAACATTTCAGCATCCTGTTTTTGCAGTCTGCACATCATTGTTGTCCCAAAGAGAAAGGAATGACCTTTGAGAGTAACCTTTGGGACCCAGCCCAGTCATACCTGATGAAAAGACTCATCAGGGAACAAGGTCACCTTTAGACACAAACTTGGTAGAAAACAAACTTTTATAGGAACTGAGCTAAGTGTGAGCAGACTCTCCCAAGAGCCCAAGGTGGGATAGGGGAGAATGTGTGCTTGAGATGTTAGGGTAAAATGTGTAGTTTTTTTTTTCTTTATTGCTATATCAACAAAGTAAATATCTCCTTTTAAAAGCAAATTGATGGTAAGTAGTTAAATGAAACTGCAGAGCTAGTCCCTATGCCCTGTCACTAGAGGGGAACACAATCAGCGTCTTGAGTCAATAGCAGTAGAGAACAAATGCAAATTTATTAGGGTGCTCATAGAACCCCTAGGGGAGATATAGGGAAAGAGTGAGGTCAGAGTGTCATTACTATAGAAACCACATAACCTCAGCACTGGAAGGAATTTTAGAGGTCATCTTGTCCTACCTATACCCAAACATGAATCCTCTTTAAAACATTCCTGATAAATGGTCACCTACAACTAGGTGGATGATAGGGCATTCATTACCTCCAGAGTCTGTCCATTCCATTTTATGATAGATCTAATTGTTAGGAATTTTTTTCTTGACATTCACAACTGCTTTGCCATAACTTCCACTCATTGTGCTAAATTCTGTCACACCAAGTGAAGCAGACTCAAGTGCTACAAACACTTGATGGCTGCTATCATACTTCCTACTCACACTTTTTTCCCCAGGCAAATCTTCCCAATTCTTTTATCTGATCATTGTATATGATCATGGTTCCTAGTTCCTCATCTTTCTGGTCACCTTTCTCTAGATGCCCTCCACATTATCAATGTCCTTTCTAAAATGGGATGCCAAGAACTATTTATATTAATTAACATTTCCATATGATGAGGTCAAAGTATAGTGGGACTGAACACTCTACTTCTTTAAAATAGCCTGAGTTTGAATTAGCTCTTTGGGCTGTTACATCACCCTGATCACTTATATTGAGCTGGTGCAATCCTCTAAAATCCACAGGACTAGAAACTCAATCTGAATCAGCAATGTGATGAGGCAGACAAGTCAACCACAGGCAGAAATAAATTTGGGTAGAAGGCAAATTATATGAGAAATATTGCATGTAAAAAGTAGTGACAGTGTATACACACATTCATATGTGTGTTTGTATGTAAAATGAAACTCAGATGGTTTAGGGAACTCTATTCTAGTATTTTGGTGAAGATTAGAGAGAGAAAGAGGATGACTTGGATTGGGGGAAGGAATCAACAATCTACTAAAGAATGAATTAATGGGTAGATGGCAAAAAAAGGCATTTACCCCCTATTCACTATGCTGAGAGAGGCAGTATGACACTGTATATAAGAGAGCTTCTTAAATTTTTTCCACTCCTGACTCCTTTTAACCTGAGAAATTAAAAAAAAAATTTTTTTTGCATTTTTTTGAGTGGCAATTGGGGTTAAGTGACTTGCCCAAGATCACATGGCTAGTAAGTGTGTCAAGTATCTGAGGTCATATTTGAACTCAGGTCATCTCAACTCCAGGGCTGGTGCTCTATTTGCTGCTCCACCTAGCTGCCAGAGCTAAGAAATTTTTATGTGACCCCAGATATATAGGTATATAAAATACATGGCAAATCAAACATTTCTATACAATGAATCATAAAGAAATTAATTTTAAAACAATTCTTTGGCATACATACCATTTTACCATTTATTAAAGATATTAAAATATCAATATTAAAAGTAAACTTATTGATATTGATGAGATAGATGTGCTTGTTTATTTCTACATAAAGAATTAAAGCTTGGTAGAATATTTGATACTGCAGGATGCAGAGCATATATTATGTTTTTTTCAGAGCTGATAGATATTTTGTTTTTATAATCATCAATGCCGTGTTCAGAATCAAGGCTATAGTGAAGATGTGATGCAGCACTGGCAAAGGCTGCGAGAAACATCTCAGATTCATTCGCTTTTGAATTACTTTCTGGTTGTACATTCAGAGACCTTTAACTGATTCCAAATTTTTTGTCACCCACACATTCAATTACATAACCCCATATGGAGAAATGACCCACAGTTTAAGAAGCACTGTATAGAGAACTGGCCTCGACGCCAGTAAGATCTGGATTCAAGTCTTGTCTCTGACACATACTAGCTGCTAGACTGGGCTCATTATTTCTTAACATATCTGTGCTCTAACAACTCTCCAAGACCCTAGAGTTGCAGGGATGGTACTGATCTGCATTGAATGTAGAGGGAACCTCTTTACCTGAGAGTTCCCTAAACCACTGAAATCACAAGTCCAGTACCTATTCCCATCCCAACTCTGTTTCAACCATCAAAAGGAAAGGAGAAAGTGAGATGAGAGGTACTTTCAAGAGAGGTTGACCTTGATGAGGATTACTTCTACCTTAGAGACTTGAGTCTAGTGTTACATTATATTTAAATTTACACACACACACACACACACACACACGAAGAAGCTATCTACAACCAGAGAGAGAACTGAGAGTGTATAGAACAGTTTTACATATATACACATACATCATACATATGTGTACATACACATACATACATATGCATATATTATTATCTAATGGTAACCAAAGAAGATGTCAGAGTATAGTGGGACTGAACATTCTATTTTTTTGTTGTTTGTTTTTGCTTTTTGGAGGGAGGAGGGCAGGGCAACTGGGGTTAAGTGACTTGCCCAACATGGCTAGTAAGTGTATCAAGTGTCTGAGGTCAGATTTAAACTCAGGTCCTCTGGTCTCCAGGGCCAGTGCTCTATTCACTGAGCCAACATTCTATTTCTTTTAAAATAGTCTGAGTTTGAATTAGATCATCAGACTGTCACATCATCCTGATCATATCATATCATATCACCATATTAAGCAGGTGCTATCCTCTCAAGGATGGAGGAGAGCAGAAAAAAACAAAGAAAAAAGAAATTTACATGATAACTTTTAAAGGAATACCAAGTTGTACATAATAGATTTGCAGTTTCATGTGTAATCTCTTTTTTTAAGTTATACTGTGTTATGGAAATGCTTATTTTATCCCATAAATTAAAAGCAAAATAAATAAAAAATTTTAAAATTGAATTATATAAAGCATTTTAAGCACTTACTATATGCAAGACACTGAGCTAAATAAGGGACAAAGAAAAACAAGAAACATCCTGCTTTCAAATAATTGGCATTCTATTGGAGAAAGACTGCACATAAAAGTGAGGTTGGAAGAGGGGTAAAGGAATATGAGCATACCTTGGAGATTTTGTGGACTTTGTTTCAGACTACCTTATTAAGCAAAAACAGCAACAAAGTATGTCACATGAATTTTTTGGATACCCAGCAGTGGGTAATAGTATTATGTCTTAAAAATGTGCATACCTTAATTAAAAATACTTTATTACTAAAAAAAAAAACCTAACCACCATTTAATCCTTTGGCAAGTTGTTGGCTTTTTACCAGTGGTGGGTCTTACCTTAATGTTGATGGCTGCAAACTGATCAGGGTGATGACTGCTGAAGATTGGGTTGGCTGTGAAAATTTCTCAGGATAAGACAATTGAATCTTCTTTTCACTTGAATACATAGAAGCCATTGTACAGTTATTAATTGACCCAATTTCAATATTCCTGTATATCAGGGAACAGGGAGACCCACAGAGAGGGAAAAAGACTGGCTGTTGGTTGAGCAGTCAAAACATACCAACCTTTATCAATTAAGCTCATTTTCTTATTTGGTTGCAGTTCAAAGTGACCCAAAATAATGTTCCAATAGTAAAATCAAAGAATACTGATCACAGATCACTAGAACAGATATAATAATAATTAAAAAGTTTGAAATATTGTGAAAATTAACAAAATGTGACATAAAGATGTGGAATGAGTTCGGGCTATTTGAAAAAATGGCACCAATAGACTTGTTCAAGCCAGGGTTGCCACAAACCTTCAATTTATAGAGAATACAGTATCTACAAAGTTCAATAAAACAAGATATGCCTTATGTATGCAAGACCAAGAAAATGAGTGTGATGTTGGAGTAGACCAAAGAAGTGAGCCAGGTGAGAAATGAACAGTGAGACTGAGACTTCTGATGAAATGGCAGATCTGGATTAACCAATCATTAAGTCATCCTCAGGGGGACAAGAGAAAAAGAAAACGGAAGATGAAGGCAAGGGCTTGTGAGATGAAGAGGGGACTGATGGCAAATGGACTCTATTTTCTCAGGAAAGCATAGGGTGAAGTGGTGTTATGGTAGGGTTAAGGAGAGAACAGAAGGTTGAGAATAGTAATTGTGGGGAATGGAGTAAGAGAATCAGTTATAGAGGAGCAAAACTTGTGCATGCTGCAGTAATGTCACAAGCACGATAAAATAACAAAATTATGTAGTGGACCTGATCAGCTTATTTTAATAACTTATTCCAGCTCCTTTTGGCAAGACATGAATAGGAATGATTAAGGCAGATGATAGGAGTAATCAAAGGTAGGGGTTTGTCAAGGTTCAATTGGTGATAGAAAAAGGAACAAAATATTGAAAAGAAGAGGTTAGTGTGGTACTGGATTGATTAGCTAAAGGAAAGATCACTTTATTACAGATTTAGAGCTAAAAGGGACTTTGTAGGTCATTGAATCCAACACTTTGATTTTATAAAGCAAAAAAACAGAATCTCATAGAGATTAACTGATTTGGTGTCTGAGGCAGGATTCTCACTCAATTCCATCCTATCCACTATAAACACACTGCCTTTTCAAGTCAAAATAGAGTTGATGGCCTTGGAAAATAATGAAGGGTGGAGGGATTGATGATAAGGGTAAGGATGAAGAATAAATTTATGAAGAGTAAGGCACAGGGAAATATAGAATGATAGTAAGAGTAATGGGATTTTATTTTACCCAGCTCCTTATCTTTTTTAGACCTAGAAACATATTCCCCCTGAAACTTGGCTTCATGCTTATTTGATTAATTCATGAAGACTACTTTTTTGTCAAGATTGGTGGTACTGGTGAAAACATCAAATTGTGTAGTATTCTCTTAGTCTTTTTCTCTCTGTAATTGTCTTAACATCATCTGTATAACAACCTGCTCTGCTCAGTACTGAAATCATTTCTTTGTCTTTTGCAAAAGACTGAAACTCATTATTTATTCTTTTTAGTGACAACCACAACTGCTGTCACCACCACAACTACCATCACCGCCAAGATTAGATGTTAGAAATGAGTATGTCCTAAAGAACTAACATAGAATTTCATTTGGAGTTTGTAGTTCTATTCCAATATGTCATCACTTCACCACAGGACATAGTTCCAGCTGGGTAAAGAGGTTCTACTCTGAATCAATAGTTACAGCACCCCCTCCGAATCATAAAAAATCCATATTTCAAAATGTCAGCAGCTTTGAGTGAATACTGCTGATTTTCCAGCAGCCTTAACAAAGATGCTCAGATTGGCAAACTTCTCTTTCTTTTAACCTTCTCTGGCAAAGACCTCCACACACTGTGAAGCTAAAATAATGGTGATAACATTAGAGAATCCATAAACTTCAAGGCTGTTGAAATCATGCCTCACCTCTGTAGTCTGATCCATAAACAACAGCATGAAACAAAACTATCTAAACAGCTGAGGGGTTCAATTTAAAAGAAGTGGGTAACAGGTTAAAATATCAGCTCATTTAAAGATGCACAAGGCATATGGAGGTACTCTTTTTGCCATCATATAACATAGAAATGTATAACACAAAACAGGCATAGAAAAGGGATAAGGAGCCAAAGCCAGAATTTCAAAATTCAGTTGCTAAAGTTGAATATTCAGCTTAAGTATGTATGAGTAAGTTTGAAGGAGTCAGACTTCATAGCTATATTTACTCCCTGGCCCTGATTCTACCAATATGGGTAGAGAATTTGAACTGAACATGAAGGGAAGAAAAGTTTGCATCATACTGATATTTTTCATCCTTTGGGCATGAGTCCTGTGACTCAGAGCACATCTTGAAGTCAATGAGACATTCATGTTCAATGTTTTCAAGCTTCGATAGTTTAAGACACCCAGTATGTTCCTTCCCTCAGAAGGGGAGAATAAATTTAAGCTGTTTTATTTTTGCATTAAAGAATCATAAAATCTCTAAACCTTAGAAATGGAAAAGGCCTCTGATAATAACTAATCCCTCTACCAAATACCAGACAATTCTTTACTGTATTCTTTGCTCAATAATCTCTGGGATAACTCACTTCCCTTCTAAGCTAATACAATATGATTAAACATATTTTTAATTTATGGAATAAAACATGCATTTTTATAACGTAGTGCAATAACAAAATGATCACATGTGAAACTATTATGTACAACTTGCTATTGCTTTCAAATATACAACAAAATTATCATGTAAATTTCTTTTTTTCCTTCTTTCCTCCCCCATGGCTAATAAATATAGGTGTGTGTGTGTGCATATATATATATGCATATATATATATATATATATATATATATATACATGTGTGTATACACCCACATAAAAATATTCTATACATACTTCTATTTATCACTTCTATCTCTGGATGCATATAGCATTTTTCTTCATACGTCCTTTATAGTTCATTTAAATCAGCACATTCTGATTTTGATTGGCTCACTATAAAAATAAGTTTTTATTTTTGAATTTGTTAATCTATCTTGCTTGTTTAGATTGGCTTAATTTTAAGATTTTTTTCCCCCAACTTCAAGCTTAAATTTGTCTACTTGAAACTTCTATCCATTGTTCACTGTTTTGCCTTCTGAGGCTAAACAGGTTAAAGTCTAATCTCTCTTCAATATGACAGCCTTTCAAATAACTGAAGAGATTATCACCACCTCCACCCCTAAATTTTTTATTCTCCAGACTAAATATCATATATCCTTTGAACTATCCCTATATATCATAATCTTGATACCTAGTAGTTTTCCCCTGGATACTATCCTCTGTATTAATGTTCTTCCTAAAACATGACTTCTAGAACTGAACAAATTTTTACAACTGTAGTGTGAGCAGGGCAGGGTTCTATGACACAATCACTCCCTTAATACAAATATTGTACTATATTCCTCTTAATATAGCCTAAAATATAGTGAAATTATGGTTATTATAATATATAACACAGCTAAATTAATATTATATATTCAATATAATTTAATAATAACAACACAATATTATATATAATATAGTTAAAATAACTTCTTTTGGCCATAGAGGACCTTAAGAAGCAGATAAGAAAAGTGGGGGAAAAATTGGGAAGAGAAATGAGAAAGATGCAAGAAAAATATGAAATTACAGTCAATAGCCTGACTGAGGAAAACAACACCTTAAAAAATAGACTAACTCAAATGGCAAAAGAGGCTCAGAAAGGCAATGAGGAGAAGAATGCCTTACAGGATCAAAGTAGGGAATGGACTAGGTGGGGAGTGGGATGGGTGGGAGGGAAATATAAGCAGTCTTTTACAACATATCTACTATGGTAATGCTTTGCATAGCTATACATGTACAACACATACTGAATTGCTTATCTTCTCAGAGGGAGTGGGTGACAAGGGAGGAAGGGAATGGATCTGAAAATTGAAGTTTTAAAATTAAATGGTTCATAAGATGTCCAGGCATTGGGGCTCAGAGATCCACCTTGCCCTAATGGCAAAGTCGAAGGGGGTATGGGAGAAGATATGGGAGAGAGCAGATTGGATGAGGGGATATCTAGTGGGACTGCTATTCTGGGGTGGTGGGTAGGGAAAAAATGAGGGAAAAAAGTTGTAACTCAAAATTTGGTGGAAATGAATGATGTAAACCAGAAGTTAATAAAGCATTTGTTTAATATTAAAAAATAAAAAAATAAAAAATAAACTTCAAAAAAAATAACTTCTTTTGGTAGCCATGTTGCACTATAGCCTCATACTAAGCTTGCAGGCTACAAAAACCCCAGATTTTTTTCATGTGAACTATTTTCTGTGCGCTTCTTTTTCCTCATCTATAAAATAAGGAGATGGAACCAAAATCATTTCAAATATCTCTTTCAGGATTCTAAATTCTGTTTCCTAGGTGAGTGCTCCCTTTTCACACCTCTTCCTGAACTTTCTTTCCATCTTTCCTATGGGTACCAAGAGGCAACATGGTAGAATAGAATCAATGTTGATCTTGGGAATCAGGAGATCTGGGTTCAAATCTAAAGAAGTTCAATCTGAAGATGATGTCCAAGGCTCTTTCTATTACTATATCTGACTTGATGACTTATCACATTCTATTTTACATTACATTTAATTGTGAACACATTTTACTTTTCTTACTGATTATGAGTTTCTTAAGGACCAGGACCAAGTGATTAATTTTTGATTCTACACATCTAGCAAAAAGGCCTTGCATATGTTGGATATTTAATAAATAATTAGTTCACTGTATTGAATTAGAAGAGAAATATAAGAATAATTGTAGTATTTGAATTAAAGAAAAATAATCTCAGATCTTACACCTTGGATGTCATAATCAATATTTATTACCATTGTTATCATCAATTAGTACTATGCATTAAGTCAGTATTGTTGTTGCTGAGTCTTTTCAGTCATGACTAATTCTTCATGACTCATTAAGGATTTTCTTGGCAAAAATGCTGGAGTGGCTGGGGCGGCTAGGTGGCGCAGTGAATAGAGCGCCGGCCCTGGAATCAGAAGGACCTGAGTTCGGAGCTGGCCTCTGACACTTAATCCGCACAAACAAAAATCTAGCCGTGTAACCTTGGGCAAGTTACTTAACCCCAATTGCCCTAAAGGGGCGGCTAGGTGGCACAGTGAGTAAGAGCGCCGGCCTCGGAGTTTGGATGACCCGAGATCAGATCTGGCCTCAGAAAATGAGCACCCATGCATAAATCAAATGACTAGCCATGTAACCTTGAGCAAGTTACTTCACCCCAATTGCTTTAAAAAAAAAAAAAATGCTGGAGTGGTTTGTCATTTCCTTCTCTAGATCATTTTACATATGAGGCAACTGAGGCAAACAGGATTAAGTGATTTGTCTAGGTTCATGCAGGTAAGTGTTTGATGCCAGATTTGAACTCATGAAAATGAGTGTTCCTGACTGTAGGCCCAGCATTCTATCTACTGCTTCACCTAGCTGCAATACAAAGTACAAAAGTACCAAGTTAGACTCTTTCCAATAGTCCTATACTCTAAATAAGAGAATAGCTCAGAAACAAATACAAAGAATGAAAGTTAAGGTAAATAAATGGCACCCTGGTCAAGGATTAACATTTCCTTCTTAAGAGAAAAGAATGATTTCAGAATAATTCAATTCATCCCATCATCCTTTAAAATTTTTAAAAATTATTTTATCATCCTGATAGTAATGCCATAAGACTGAAGCAAATAGAGTATCACATATATTCAGCTCTAGTCAATTCAATTCAACAAACAAACATTAATAAATAAAAAATTAAATAAGTAGACCCTAACACCAGCCGTCTCCTGGATTATAATACTCCCCCATTTCTGCCTCTTAAAAACTCTAGTTTTCTTCAAGACTAAGCTTATATGAGGTCCTTCCTGATCCTTACAGCTGATAGCACCTTCCCCCTCAAAAAAATCTTTTCTATTCTCTGAATATATTTTCCATGCCTACATATGCATGTTTGTCTCCTCCAAACTTCTTGAGGGTAAGAAGTGTTTTATTTTAGTGTTTTATCTGTTGGACCTAACCACAAAACCTGATACATAGTAGGTACTTCATATCTGTTGATTGGTCAAAGGAAATGAACATTTTTTTTCAAAAGAAGAAATCAAACTATCTATAACCAAAAGAAAAAAAATGCTCTAAATCACTACTAATTAGAGAAATGCAAATTAAAACAACTTGGAGTGGTGAACTAGTTCAAACATTATGTAGAACAATTTAAATGTAACTACACACAAAGGACTATAAAACTGTGGTACCCTGTGACTCAGCAAATACCACTACTAGGTCTATACCCCAAAAGAGATCACACAAAAGAGAAAAAGACCTATTTGCACAAAGATATTTATAGCAGCTCTTTTTGTGGTAGCAAAGAATTGGAAATCACAGGGATGCCCATCATTTGGGGAATGGTTAAACAAGTTGTGCTTTATAATTGTGATGGAATACTATTGTGCTAAAGCAATTAAAAGCAGGGTGGTTTCAGGAAAACCTGGGGAGACATATAAAGTCATCCAGAGTATAGTGAGCAGAACCAGGGAAACATTGTACACAGTAATAGCAATATTGTGAGGATGATCAACTGTAAAGGACTTAGTTACTCTGACTGAGACAATGATCCAAGATAATTCTAAAAGCCCCGTGAGGAAAGATGCTATCCACAGAACTGATGAAATCTGAATGTAGAGTAACTCGTTTTCAGTTACTTTATTTTTGTTTTATTTTGTTTGTGTTTTGCAACATGACTGATATGGAAATATGTTTTACATGATTTCACATGCATAATCAATATCAAAGATGGAGTGGTAAGGGAGGGAGAGAATTTGGAACTTATACTTTAAAATGAGTATTAAAATGTTTTTACATGTAATTGGGAAATATTTAATTAAACAATGATAATTATAAAAAAGATAACAGTTCCTCTCTTTGCTACCTATGATTTTCTTCTCTTAATTCTAGCCTTAATTCCACCTGCCAGGCTACTACTGAGCTGCCAAAAGTTTCATCTTAAAAGCCTGACATGTGGTCTTTCTTCCTAAGCTTCAGTCAATCAGCACTCTCCCATATATGAACATTCTGGATATACTTTGCAAAAAAGTTGAAAAATGTCAGGCTAACTAACAACTGAGAGATGAACTGTTTCCTTCTCTTCAGGAAGTATATAATTATGCCAAGTGCAACTGTTGGCCTGTTTGTCTCATGACCTTTCCATCATTTGGTGTGCTCAGAAAATCTGAAAACTGTCAGATAACAGCTGTGTGAAGCAGGTGGTACCACCTCTGGGAAAACACCTGTCAGCTCCTATGTACAGCCCAAAGTTCAATAAACAAGAAGACAGTCAAGGCAGTGGCATGACAAACTATGAGGTGGGGTGGGGCACAGAGTAGGTTGCCAATGTCTTGGCAAGGAGTTCAATTTATACAGATCAATCAATCTCTTTGCTTCAAGCAGCAATGTTTAGGTGACTAATCAAGTTGTACAGAATAAGGTTAGGTTACAGCATCCCCTCCCCTAAACTCTTAGTTTCTAGTCATGCACTCATCCAGCCTAATATGAGATTAGTTTGATGAAAGTAATATACATGATTACATGACTCAACCTTATAGTAAGTACAATAAATATTCTTTCATTCCTCTGCACCTGCTGACTCATGTTTAAATAAGTAGATTGTTCCTCTCTTGTTTACCTAAAAGAAATGCTGTTTTCTCATATTTTAGGGACAACTAAGAGAGAACTAGGTGTATCCTACCAAATAAAAACTGAGCATTAAAAAAATGTCATCCACTCATCACTTTCATAAGATTTTGCATATGAACTGAGCAGAAAGGTTTTATAAAAATGTCCAGAAATACAAGTTATTTAAATAAAAACAAACATCTGCTCCTAAACACAGACTTAGACTTATTGCTAATTTTCTTTCTAATCATAGATTTGAGAAAAGGAGACTTTGAATGTGGTGCTTTTTCTTCCTTTAAACATAATTAGAAGAGATTACAAGTAAGGACTTGCCTACTTTGGAATTTAGCATTTTTATTTTTGAACATTATATGTTAGCCAAAAGTGGGGATGCCTTCAGTCCTATGCTGTCTGAGAATCAGGCAGAAATTTCACAATCGCTGACTTGTCTTTTTTTCTTCCTAATGTAAATCTGTGGATACCTCTGTCAGAAATTTCCCTGTCAATTTCTTAGACTGATTAATGGGAAGGAGCAGATACCCATGTCTGTATCTATCATGGCAGACAGTTGTCTTGGTGATTTACCTACACATCAAGAATGACCCTTCAAGTATCTACGAGAGCAGCCCTTGGAAGGATAGCCTTTTATTGACTGAGCTGTCCAGCTCCATCTGTGTGGACAGAACACTTTCTACATTGCATTTAGCTCATTGCCCACTAGAATTAATGCCTGAAAATGGAAAGTAATTTACCTTTATTAGAAAGAAATTCGGAAATGAAACTGTAAAAATACAAACTAGAATTATAATATAGGCAAGAAAGACCATGCCATTTTTACGAAATATTTTAAATGTTTGCTTTTAATAAGCCCTATTGTACAGATGATTCAGTCATTTGTGAGAGTAGCAGGGATTTGCGTGTAATCTTTCTTAGTTCAGAAGATTGATTCATCTTTGAAATTAGGAGGAAGGGTGGTGTAAGCAGAGAGAACATTGAGCTGGATATTAGAATACCTGAATTCTGATCGTAGCACTGTCATCTACTAGCAATGTAACCTTGGTGAAATCATTAATCTTTCAGTTAATTAGGGATAATGATATCTACCCTGTCTAGTTCACTAGGGTATTATAAGGATCAGATAAGAAAATATATTTGAATATATTGAATATATAAGAAAATATATCTGTAAGTGTTTGAAAACCTCAAAGTGTTAAAATCAGAGTAAAGCGGCAAGATGGAGATAAAAGAGAAAAAAAAACCCCTCACTTACTTTCCCACTCCCCAAGAAAATAACCATTCATTTCCCTAATAGTATATGGAATGAGGGAATAGAAGCAAATGCATTGACCACTGCTTTCCCTTGTTGGGTAGAAATATTTTGAATGTTTGTGAGGTAGGATCCAATTGCAATTATTTTACATCAAAACAAAGAAACAGACAAAAAGCTCTAAGTACCCAGGTAACTTCCTAAGGGGGAAAATGGGTGAAGATAGGGAAAAATAATAAATTTCATGTAACCTCAAATTATACTGGGCTCTGAAGTGGCCTATATTCCTTACTCAGAAAAAACAGTATTGATGGCAGTGGTGAGGTTGAATTAAGAAATATTTAGCTTTATTGATGTTTAGAAAGCGCATTACAAAATCATTCCTTGCTTTAGTTAAATGTCTTTTACCTTTAAGAAAATGGTATATTATACTTATAGGCACAGAATAGCTGTTATGTACTATCTTTAACCATCATGTTATAGGTACCTTAAAAATACGTAATGCTCTAGACTGTGTAACTTTGCCAAGCTGGCAAATACTTAGCTCAATTAATTTTACTTATGTGATGAAAGCTTTTCTGATTCTTTGCCATATCAAAATAGCACATAATGAATTTTGAGGATTAAATGTAGCTTTTGAATTATAACTATCAATTTTCCATTTTGACAACAGATCCCAAACATGAGTACAGTGTCTTACACCTTGAAGTTTTAATTTGACAATATTAAAATGACAATTTTTCTTTAAAATTCTTAGATGAATTAACTTTGAGGACATTTTCATTTATCATAGTTGTCAAGACCAGTAGAATACAAGGACAAAATGTAAGGGGCTATGAGATATTGATCACCAGTTCACATCCATTTTGCTCATGAAATCAGGGCACATAACTCATATTTCTTCTATAAAATGCATACTAATTCTCCCATTTAAAATATCCTCCTTTGTTTTCATTAGCAAACTGTCTCCCTCCTTTCCTATAATATTTGGTTCAAAACTTACTAAATCCTACATTAAATCCACTGACTTTCAATCACGTCTAAGCATTTAGTGCTTAGTAATACCGTACTTCAGTCTGTGCTGCCCTTAAATGTACTAATGATCTCTTAATTTGGATTTTTCCTGTTTATATATGGGTCTACAATTTTTTTCATTATGTGAGGGCAGGAAAGGGATACTGAATGGGCAATAAAAGCTCAGTCCTTAGATTGTGTGCAGTGAAGTCTTCCTGCCCCTAATTTACAGGACAGTTTAGTGAGCCTGCTTTTGGAAATGTGTAACGGAGAGTTCAGACCTCTTCCACTCCTACTCTGTCTTGCCTCTCATTCCCTGTGGTGTAAGAAGAAGAAAAATGCTCTGGCTGCCATTCAGACTACCTCTCCATTTCCCATTCTGTAGTTCTCAGCCTCTCCTTTGGCCTCTGCTGCTCTCTCTCACCCTTGAGTCATTGGAGGAAAGAGTGCCTCACTTTTCTCTATGTTCTCTCTTCTTTTTTTCCCAGGTTCTTTTACAGTCCTCCCCCATTCCCAAACTATGTTATATTTTCTTGCCTCAGGAAATGAACAACTCCAAGTTTTATAAGTCTGTGTGGGTCCAGACATTCCTGCTCCTTGTAGAGGAGACATTCAATTCAATTCTAACTTTCTCAGGGGTATTTTTCTATTTTTTTTTAAATCATCCTTCAGGTCTAGATTACTAACAAATAAAATCACTATTTAGGAAACAATGACAGCAAAATTAAGCCCTATCACTACCACCACCACAAAAGGCAATAAAAATGTGGTCTTCCACTACCCTGGTTAGAACTATCTCTAAAGCCACAGCCTCTTTGTCATGATACCTACTAGCTTTCTTTGAATCCCTGGCATGCTTCACCTTTCTGACCTGCCTTTTGAATATATATATATATTTTTTTTTTTCCTTCTTTTTCCCCCTACTTTAGCTTTGAAGACACTGTTCTCTCCTGGTCTGTTTCATTTATTGGCTAATCATCCTCTTCTGAGGCTTTTAAAGATAATATTCCCTAAAGGATTGTCCTGGGCCATCTTCTCTAACTTTGAACATTCTATGGCATGGTGATTTTCTTTTGCTTACAACTTTAGCTATTATTTCAGCACAGATGGCTCTGTAACTTATATATCTAACCTTGATCTCTCTCTTGACCTCCAATCACACACCCCTGCCTCCTATAGGGAATCTTTCTACCTGAATATTATTAAGATAATATCATGATTGATATTAGTAACATTTATATGGTGCTTTATGGTTTATAAATTACTCCTACAAACTACCCTTGAGAAAGTAATAATTGAATATCTGCTCTAAATGGAATAGGAATGGCCTGGATCCACAAAGACTTATAAAGCTTGGTGTTTTTGCTCATTTCCTGAGACAAGGAAATATAACATGGTTTGGGGAGGGGATCAGGACTGCAAAAAAAACCTGGGAAAGGAGGAAGGAGAACAAACAGGGAGAAAAGTAAGGCACTTTCCTCCAATGACTCAAGGGTGAGAAGGAGGAGGAGATGCCAAAGGAGAGACTGAGATCTATAGAGTAGGAACTGGTGAGGCAGTCTGAACAGAGATATAGCATTTTTTCCTTCTCACACCACAGGGAAAGAGAGTCAAGACAGTAGAGGAGAATTGAAGCCTACAATACACATTTCTAAAAGCATGGCTACTTAATCTTTCTGTGGAGTAGCGGCAGAGATACCTGACTGCCCATGGTCCATGGTCTGAGCTTTTATTGGCCACTCAGCATCTCTTTCCCTTCCTCTAATAAAGTGAAAAAGATTGTAGGCACATGTATACAAAGGAAGAAGATTCAAATATACACACAAACACATTTATATCTATTTATCTAATTTTATATACATATATAATATTTGCAGGAAATGAATAATTATTTCCATCAGGCCTTTTTTGCCTTCTTTTTGGTTAGAGAGAATACTACAAGGGTGAGTTACTTGCAAGTTATGGTGGTATAAAGTAAAATCTTTCAATAAAATATTTTAAAAACCCTCAATAAAATATTTCTCTAAGAAACTTTTTCTGACTCTTCCAATATTGACTTTATCCCTTCAGACTTCCCATAGAATTTTGTTTCAATATGTCTACGCACTTATCATAAATTGATTTATATTATATTTATTTCTATTTGTGTCAATTCCACTCACCAGAATAAATTCTGTAGTCAGGTAGCAAGTCTTAGCTATCTTATATCTAGCATAGTACTTTTTGTCATAACTGTATTTTGAGTTAAATTAAAGCTGAGCATTAATAAGAATGAATCAATATTACTTTACAGTTTACAAAACATTTTCTTCCTACTACTACCATGGAGTAAGAACTATCAGAATGATTATCTTCTTTGCTAAATGAGATCCAGTATTGCTCACAATAGTTCAATTTAACAATACCCATAGGAAATACAGTGGATGAAGAATTGATTGCCTCAATTATGAAATGTAATTGCATATACAGATAACAGAGGCATCCTATCAGTAAGTTTATCTTGGATAGGCATTGCAATGAACAATATATTAGGTCTAGAAGTGACAAAGAGGAAGAAATTATGGGTGGTACAGCTTGGAAGAATTTTCATAGCACTTTTAGGACTCCAAACTTCTCCATGGAACAAAAATTCATGAAGTAGTTTTTCTACAAATCATAAAAAAAATCTCTAAATGATCAAACTTGTCAGTCATCCAAAGAACAGTGTTGAATGTTGGTGAGCATATAGTGGCTTTAACATAGTAAAAGAAATACATAAGAAACAGAATAAATGATATAATCAAAGGAATGCAAAAGCAGAGAAGGAATTTTGTCAGGTAGAAAGGACAAAGAATAAAAGAGAATTAGTATGTTGCACTGGTCATCTATATAATATTAAGAAAAAAAAACCAAAAGGTTTTCAGCATGTTTTATAGCACCCCCCACCCTGTGGAGGTATTGCAGAAGGGAACAGAATAGTGCAGTAGAGGATGAAAAAATGTGGATGGGTGGGTTTCATGTTGAATAGTTTGGGACCATGCAAACAATGAGAAGATGAGTACAGGCTAAAAGTCAGAGCAAAAAACAAAAAAAGACTCGTTAGATAATTTTACCCAATATTTTAGAAGATAGAATCGTGGATAAAGGGAAATTAAAAAAGTGAGTTGGCTACTGCTCTGGAAATAAAAAAAAAAGACTTGTATTTCAGTCTCAGTTCTACTATTAATGAGATGTGTCACTTTAGGCAAACTGTAAGCTCTGCAAGTCTTTATATTTTAACTCTATATTTTCCTTACCATATCAAAGATTCTATGTTATTACCTATGTTAAGGGGTCCTTTACTTTCTTCTTTTCAAGAAGGTTGCCTAAGATCTTTATTCTGCTCATATTTATCTGAATTACAAATTAAAGGACACATATTTCTGCCAATGTTTGAAGATTTCCTCCTTTTATATTTTCTTCCTCCAGTTTTGGATGGTGCAACTTACTTTTCTTATGATTATATTTTGAAAAGTTTGTTCTATTCCAATATGAAAAAAATTTATTTTGAATATATTTTTGGTAAGTCTAGTAGAACTAGAGAATGGAATTATCTATTAAGAGAAGCAAAGATTAAGAGAAATAGCATGAGAAAACACCAAATATTCTATGAAAACAATCATTCTTTCATCTAAAGACATTAAAGTAGCACTCTCATCTAATGACCCCATCATATGAAAAAATATATACCTCGAATACTGTTGTTATTGATAGATAATAATAAATAAGCAGGTGAAATTTTGAGTGGTCTATATAAAACACATTTATTTGGTGTTCATCTGCCTGAAAAACAGAACAATTAATTTATCTGGTCTTCCGGCACTTTAATATAGTGTGTAACATGGATATATAATGGAAGCCCCAAGGTAAGTTAGAATTAACAGACACTATAATGTTATCCATGGTATTATTGTGGGGGCAGCTAGGTGGTATGGTGGATAGGGTACTGGACTTGGAATCAGGAAGATGTGAGTTCAGATCTGGTCTCGGACACTTACTAGCTCTGAGACCCTTGGCAAGTCACTTAACACCTATATGCCTCAGTTTTTCACTGTAAAACTGGAACATATTGGAGAAGGAAATCACAAATCACTCCAGCATTTTTGCCAAGAAAATCCCAGTCAGATATGACTGAATGATTCAATTAGAACAATGATGTTATCTAACTTTAGATGTACTGCAAAACAAATATGTAACAATTATTCTTAAAATTATAATTTGAATAATTAATTTAGCATATGAAAACTATAAACATATAGAGTATAAGATGTACTTATAACAGAATTAAAACAAAATTTTAAGCCATCAAATTATTTTGCATTTCTTGTAATATTTGACTGTTATTCAAGAAAAATTTAAAAAAATACCTAGAAGGTTCTGGCATATTTTGTAGATTGCCTGTTGAGAATCTAGGGGAAGACATGGATAAGAATTGGCATATGATGAAACAATATGGAAGGACTGCTAGCTGCCTTAATGGGGAAAGAATATCCACAGAGATGATAAAACAGATGCACTGAAGTTTTCAATGACAACATTTACCTGCCCCTTTGGGGGTACAGTGTTGAACATTCAATAGGAATCAAGAATTCTGCCATTGTTAATTCATATCTATTTACTATGAAAATGTGGACTGGCAGATCCATTTCAGTGTAGCCACTCCAAATTTCACATAGTCCAATTTTGAGTTTATAAAGTAGGTGAATTAAAAAAAAATGTTCAGTTAAGACTCCCAAGTACTTTTCTCTCTTGTTGTTTATCCTTTGTTCTCAAAGAAGACTGATGGCATCAGAAGGGTGATGTCTTAACTTGCAAGTGAACTGGATTTAAGTGAGGCAAGGCTGTGCAAAGTCACAAGCCTCACTCTTCCCCACAGTCATTTGAGTTTTCTCTACAATGGACTTCAAGGATGTTTTGACTAATTACACCCAATGCCTTCACTTCTTTACAATCCACTCTGCTTCATCTTTTGTAATCTTTCTTACCAATGTATCTAGGATATGATTCATTCTTGGAATAGATTCATGAAAGAATAAACCTTGCTCCCCCAAAAAATATTTTAGTAGAAAACATGTGGGAAAGTGGAAGTTTCAAGATTTTGAGAGATTTCAATAAACAATATGAAATGTAACAGAGAAAATTATAATATTCTCTCTCTGTTTTATTATTGTATAAGAGAAGGGCCGATAACTGAATTACTAAGCACTTAATATATTCTCCCTGTTCAAGTGGAGAGACTTTAAAAGTGGCTTTTCTTCACTAGCTTAAAATAGCAGGAAATGTACAAAGTAAATTTTTCAAAAGAAAGGAAAGTAAGTAACTAATACAAGGGAACCCTTACATAAAAGAATTCAAAAAAGACAGAAAAATATTAAACAACCAAAAGAGACCTCAATACAATGAATAAATATGGAGTATAAGAAAATGCTAGGGAAACCTTAGAAGATATAGGTAATATTCTATTAGTAATGAGACATCAAGAAATTGTAATGGACTAACTAGACACTCCAGAGTGGATAAGACGATCAATTAAAGAAATAAAGATGAAGATAAAGGTGGAAATTAAAGCTCTTAAAAAGCTAAAAAAAAAAAAAAGACAAAATATAGGCTAGAATAAGCATAATAATGAAGTACCTCTCAAAACATTGGGGTTTATAAAAGATAATTAGTATGCTAGAAACTCAAAATTTCCTGCATAGAAGAAAGAATATTCAAAAAAAGACAGTAAGATTTGAAGAACATCTGGTATTTCTATAAGTCAAAATGGTCAACACTGAATACAACATAGCAAGATTATAGAAGAATTATTGGCTTCCCAGGGGGAAAAAAAAGATAAAATAAAAGTCTGAATGTCATATTTTAACAAATCATCTCATGGGTGGCTAGGTGGTATAATGAGTAGAGAGTCAGCCCTGGAGTCAAAAGGACCTGAGTTCAGATTTGACCTCAGACACTTAATGCACACCCAAACAAAAACCTAGCCTTGTGACTTTGGGCAAGTTACTTAACCCCAATTGTCCTCCAAAAGGCAAAAACAAAACAAAACAAAACAAAAAAAAACAAATCATCCCAGAAAATTGTGTAGATATATTACAAACAGAGGAAACATAAAGATGAATAGAATATATAGGTAACACCAATGTAACTCTTATTAGTGGAACATTAATACTTAAAAGATACTACAAAATTTTAATGACTTCATAAAACAAAAATGTCCTTTGAGATAATTAGGTTTCTATTAAATATCTAGCACATTGTTAAATAAAGTCTGTATTATAATCTGTAGAAATTGCTAAAATGAGGTGATTCAAAATCCCTCAAAGTTATATGTACCACCCAATTGAGAAACAAAATTGACTCCTAAAACATAATATCCTGAAAAGCAAAAAAAAAAGGGTTCATACCCCCAAATATTCTGCAAAACTGTTTAATAAAAATATTTTCACCAAACTTAATGACTTAAAAATCACTAATATTTGAAGAACTAAGAAGTAAGCAAACTTATGTAAATTCATTAAACAAATAAAATTCAAGTAAGGTAAACAAGTTGACTTATCATGAAAAAAATCAAACAGCTGAATCAATATTTACATGCTTCAAAGAGGAGATCAAATTAGAGTGACTTTCAGAACTCCCTTCTTGCCTGAGGGCTACTGAGAAAAGAAAGGGAGCATTTGGAGGCAAAGTTTTCAAAGTGATGCTCAAACAAAAATACTCTTTTGGAAGGCAGTAGAGGAAGAGGTTTCTAAATATCATTATGAGTGGGGCTTCACAGAAAAAAAGTAATAAGTCAAATGAAAGAATGGGGGGAAAGATCAGGCACAAGGAAACCCATAGTTACATTCTTATCTAAACTAGGCAAGGCATGGCAATTAACATATAAAAGTCTCACATTCTCCTACTAGACAAGGGAATGATAAAAAAGAGAAAATAACAATAAATATGAAAGGAAAGAATCTGGGCTTCAGCTGAGCAACTGAGTAGGGAGGTCAATGTGAAGCGAAAGATCAGACTGCTGTAATCAAAATAAAATACATGGATCTAGTTCTGGTTTATAGTTTAAAAACTAATAATACAGAATCTGATGGAATAAGAGCAAAATATTTCATTTTTGAATTTAAATAATCACAAAATGTAAGAGAAGGGTAGATTAGCCTAGAAGTATACTCGAAATGAATAGGCAAGAAAATGAAATCCGTGGATTGTTTTATCCGCCTCCTCACTTTGCCAGTTCAAGCACCAAAGTCAAGAAGAGAGGAGTGGTTGGCATTCAGTTGGTAAAGTGCCATGCCCTGTATTCTGCTTAAATTCTCTGACTACAGATGCAGACTTACTTCAACCACTGTTTAAGTAACCATGCCTTACACCATGCCATTTCCCTTGTGAATTAACATTTCGGAAATTAGGAATTCATGGATCAAGGTCTTTTAAAAAGAGATAAAGAAGGAAGTTTTTTGGGTATATGAAATAGAACTCTTATTAATGGAACATTAATACTTAAAACATACGACAAAATTGTAATGACTTCATAAAAGAAAAATGCCCTTTGAGATAATAAGGCTTCTATTAAATATCTAGCACATTGTTAAATAAAATCTGTATACTTTGATACTAAAGTAAAGCACTGCTATTTATCTTTTTTTTGCCCAATCATTGTTTCTATTATAACTAAGGAAAATTATTTTTAATGGGTAAAAAGAAAAGGCCCTATTGATTTTTTAGAAGTCTCACCTTGTATGAGGGCCATTGAAGAGAGTGAACATTTATGTGCAAAGCTCACAAGGGTCAATTAGATCCTAGAGTACCCTAGAAAGGGAAGGAAGAAGGGGATATGATAAATTGACTTAATATCTCTTAGAAAGGAGCACCACACATGAATCCACAAAGAAAGTTGTGTTTTTTTTTTTAAGTGGGGATAAGAGGGATTCTGAGCCGTACTTCTACACAACTTAGACAAGGAAATGATAAAAAAGAGAAAATAACAATAAATGTGAAATGAAAGAATCTGGGCTTCAGCTGAGCAACAGAGTAGCAAGGTCAATGTGAAGAGAAAGAGCAGACTGCTATAATCAAAATAAAATACATGGATCTAGTTCTGGTTTATACTTTAAAAATTTAACATAACAGAATTTGATGGAATAAAAGCTAAACATTTTATTTTTGAATTTACATAATCACAAAATGTAAGAGAAGGGTCGATTAGATTAGAAAACTGACCCAAACCATCTGTTACATAAAAACACAAAAAATAGAGGTAAAATAAAATTGGAATAAAATTTATTATGCTTCAAATTATTTTTAATAAAGAGGAGTTACACCCCTGACTTCAGATAAGGCAACAGTAAAAGACAGATACTGCTAAAAGAAACAAACATGAAAACTACATTATTCTGAAAAGCACCATAAATAATGAAACATTCCTAGTGGAAAATATACATGAACTAATCAACATAGTCTTTGACTGCTTAAATAAAAAGCTAGTCCAAAAACCTTGACTGTAAGATTTTAAAGTAATTTATTTAATAGTTTTAAGTAATTTATGCAATAATTTAAAGTAATTTATACATTCCATTTCAGATGCTGAAAATTTTCATATAAAGATAAATAGGAAAGTATATATTTCTGAACAGAATTTTTGGGAAAAAAGTAGACATTTGGGGATGATTGGAGATAATAAAGAATTGTTATTTTCTATATCCTACAGTATCTTCTTAAATTTTCAACCATCTGTACAGCAAAATAACTCCTAAGTGTAGAAACAGAATAATGCTAAAAAGGAACAATGACTATACCATCCAGGGGTTTTTACAGAAAGAGTAAAATGAAAAAGTTGAGGTCTCTGAAGATGAAAGCTCCCAGATTGATTTCAGATACTATCAGAGAACCTTCTCTCCCTGGGAGGTAGCTAAAGCATCAAACTGCCTCAAAGTCTCTTTAGCCTGTGCATTTCAATCTTATTTCTGTGCTAGGCCTACTCTTTCTACCTGCCTAGAACATAATCTGTGACTCTGACTTCCACTGATATCATCACTTGTCTCAAATAGTTTCCTGTCTAACCTCAGCTTGTTCCTAAAACCGAATTGAGCCATAAACAGTTATCTTTTGAATGAACCTTCACCTTATCTATCTTCAACAACTTCCTACAGCTGACACCCACTCATTACATCCTAGCTTCTGGTTTCTCAGCCAGTGTTCTCATAACTGTGAAGTGACAGCAATGTGTTCGTCTACCAAATAGAAACATTACTGAAAACTGGTCTATGTGTCTTTGTTGTATACTGATTTTTTTCCTATTCTACAAGTCTCCAAAGTTACTATTATCGCCCACAGTAGTAGTCCTCTTCAATAAGCCATCATCCCAATTATTTACATGAAAAATGAACAGCAATGAAATGCAAATTTAATTCCACAAGAAACAGTACTTTCCTAAACTGCTGAGTGAGTTTCAATGCAGGCTCTGTATATTTCTTCCAAATTAAACTAAAAGGGATAACAAGAAAAAAAAAATTTTTTTTGCTCTTTGTGATTATCCATAGAAATACCAGAGGGTACATTTTTACTATGGCACAGGGGGATCAAATGGGTATTCTCATTAGCTGTTAGGAAAATTGTTTTTCTTTTATAAGTAAATTGTTTTTTCTTGTATAAGTAAAAGGTTGAGTACGGTATGTTGTGTCTGTATATGGAATGTGAATGTGTATGTGTGTGTGTGTGTGTGTGTGTGTGTGTGTGTATGTGTGTTACCTTATGCCTAATGTATATTTATTCCTTCCTAAAAGCACTTCACTATTAACTCTTTGTATACTCACTAGGCTTCAGGAAACACGTTAGTGTTCAGATTACTTAAATGAAGATGGAAAATGACATTTCATCTATTTTTTTCAAAATGTTAAGAATAGAGCACTCACGTATTTCAATAAGAAATATTAAATTATGTTCCACATAGATAATTAGAAATACTATTCTGGGCAACTGTTAAAGAACACCAAATTATCAACAAGGAAGAAATTCTAACCACTTAAGATAAATATTTTTCAGCACAAAACAATGTGAGAATTCCATGCTATTGTTTTGATATTTATATTTTCAAAATTATTTATTATTATTTGGTTCTTTTATATTCAAGTCAGGCATGAGGTCAAGATGGTCTGCGTCCCTTTCTGAGAAATAATGAGCGTGATACTGTTCCTAGTAGCACTGAGCTCATCACTTTATGCCAAGGACAAAATCAGTGAGTGCTAAAAGCAATTATAGTGAACGCTTTTCATGGAAATTCACAGCATATGTTGAAAAACTGTAGCCCCACAGCCTAATTATCTTTTACTCAGGAACTTTCATCTCCAGTGACCAGATATTTTAAATTCAAATTTTAGGTGTATATGTAGGTCAACATAAACCTAGAAATACCCGATAATTGTTAAACAGAAAAAGAAATTAAGCTTATAGAACACTCCCTCTTTAGCTAACAGAAATAATAATCTGTCTACCAGGACTTTTTTTCCTCATCTTACAGATGAAGATATTCCTGGTATAATGCATGGAAATCCTTTAATGATCTGTACCAATAAGGAAGCCTGCAAATTTCCAACTTGTCCTGCTCACAAATGAGAGTTTCCTGTCCTCTAAATATGAGCAAGCCCCAGAGAGTTACAGCTTTAGCATGGAAGCAGCAGTCAATTTCTAGCCTAGATCAGTTATAAAGGTTATTGAGAAGGGAAAAATGTAATGATGCTTTTATTCAAATAAGTAAAGATTTAGATAAATTGCTTTCAAGGGTCACTTGGTCTATTGTATAGGCACATTAATGTATTTCCTGAAGGATAACTTCTAAAGAACTCCCTTGATATATACTGACTGATACTATTTTGGACAAATAATATTTTTTTTCCAAAATAATAACCCTATCACAGAGGAAGCATGGCAAAATAGAAATAGTATTAGACTTAGAATCAGAGATTCTGGCTTCTAGTTACAGCATTATTACTTAACAGTTATTTGTAAGGGCAATGTGTGTGTGTGTGTGTGTGTGTGTGTGTGTGTGTGTGTGTGTGTGTGTGTATCACTAGGCATGATTGGGCTAGCCCAAAAAGTATTACTGAACATGACTGTTGAACCAACCTGAAATCATGTTTCATTAGTGGCTGGGAAGTTCTGGCCATTTAATCAGATCAGCATGTGTTTCTTAATCTTATTAACTGGATAGAGACACATAGATAAAAAAGCAAACAATACTGTACTTCCATCTCAGAGCTCAAGGTACTGTTTGGCCCAAAATAACTTAAATGTGGAATACAAAGTAAAGGGGGATTCTTCTAGTTACCTCAGAGCAGAGATTCCCCAGTGGAACACATTTAAAAACAAAGTTTGCTAACATTTCATCTTTTAGTGGTGCAGATAAACAATGACTTTCTAACAGTTTGAAGACTGGGAAGGTAGTTTCTCACCTATACAGAATAGTGATCTGCTATGTTAATATTTATAGTTTCTACTTTATGGATGGTTTCAGAAAATATAGGTGCTGTCTAATATTAAGATTGTTGTTTGGCCTTCATTCTCTAAGGGGACCAGAACATTACAAATGTGACGCCATGACTTACAAGTGAATTAGATTTAAGTGAGGCAAGACTGAGCAAAGTCACCAGGCTCATTCTCTCCTCTGGAACCATCTGGATCCAGTGGCAAGACACAGATCAGGATGACTGGAAATGGCCCTGAATGCAGAGGGAGACCTTGGTCTTTTTAAGTTAAGGTCTCAATTTGACTAAGGCAAAGCCCATTCAGGGTAGGTAATAAATGAGGCAAAGAATGGCCTCTTTTACCTAGTTTAAAAAAATCAGTCCGAGAGGGGAAGACCCACAAGGTTTCAGATCAAAACAGAAGTAATTGCTATTTACACTCACTCTGAGACATCAGGGTCCAAACAATGACCAAGTGAAGCTTAGACTAGGCCCTAATGTTGGCCAATCAATGAGAGCCAGGTAAAAGAGGCATTCTTTGATATTGAGATAAGGAGAATTTGAATGTTACTAAGTCAGGCAAGAGCCTAGCTAGCTCAGCCTCTAGTTAGGTCTAATAAGCTGCGTATTTTTGGCAAGCTGACCCTATCAGGCCAGCTCTCTGATTTCTTCTTACTACCTGCAGACCACTGCAAACCTTTCCTCTTCTAGGAGCATAAGAATAGGCTGTAAGGATTCTGTTGTGCCAGAGAATATGGGATTAACTCAGAGGGAGACAGAGTCAAACAAAAGGCTATCTAAGGAAGGGATCTCAAACACTAGTCTACTCAAAACAACACTAAATGGATCTAATGTACAGGGTCTTGACTGTACAGAGAATTACCATTCAATAATACCATATGGTGCCTATATGATACTGCTCCATAATAGCTTCTCTTAGGAGGTTAAAAATAATCTATCACTCTGATCACCAGAATCAGAAGGGTCTCAGAAGCTGGCAGACATAGCTTTATGCTTACACTTTTAATAGGGTGGTTGCTGATGACAATACATTCAGGCTGACCCTCTTCTCCTGTAGGGTTACACCAACAGCCATGATAGCCAGCTGCTGTTGAGTGGCATGCATGGCATTAGCCAAATATATATGTGTGTATATGTGTATGTATACATATACATGTACATATAGATGTACACATCTATATGTATATATAAGCATATTCATATACATGCATGTGTGTTTGTATTCTTATTTATTTCCTATTAGTCATCTGCATTCCATTCTTCAAAGGTATTTCCCTGCTGTTGGGTTAAATGAAGCTGAGTCATTGGTATGAATTTAATAGTATAATTTCAACACATATGATCTATCTACCCTGTGTGGAAGATAAGTTGCCATTTCTAAATCTGTGTTGACTCTTAGATATGTAAATAACTTCTGAATTTTCCACAGAGATGAGTCACAGATATTAATCATTTTCAATGTGACTTTGGGAAAATCTTCATCTTCTCTGAGCCTCAGTTTTCTAATCAGTAAAATACACATAATAATAGCCACCCAACTTAGCAGATTACCTGTGAAGATAAACTATAATCATTATATAAAACTGCTCACAAACCATAAAGCATTCTGCTAATCATAATGCCAAGTCAAGTAAAGAAGCATTTCCTAAGAACCTGCAATGTACCAGGACCTTTACTAAGTACTGGGTATATAAATACAAGCGAAAACAAAGATAGTCCTTGACCTCAAGAAGATTATATTCTAATGTAGGGAGACAATTCACAAAAGGGAGCTAAAACTGGGGGAGGGGATAAAGGAGAAGAAGTTGGAGGAGGGAAGTACCTACAAGAGGGCATGGTGATAAAGTCTGGAGAATGAAGGACTGCAGGTCCAGGCCCTTCCATATAATGGAGGTTCCGGGAAAATCTCATCATGATCATAATTATTTTCATTGTTATATTAGGTAAAATCTAAATAATTAAGTATAAATTGTGCTAGAACATGTATATATTTAAAAGTAGAAAAAAGTTAATAATATAATCTGCATAATAATTATGTCATTAAAGCCATATCATCTGATATTGTGTGACTGGATATCATGAAAGAAAATAAGCATAAAATAAGGAAGGCTGTCCTAACAATTAGAATGACCCACAAGTGGATTGGGTTTCCTTAGGAGGTCTTTATGCAAAGATCAGGTAACCATTGTGATAGATGGAATTTTTGTTCAGGCATGGGTTTTGTCTTAGATTCCTTTCTTTATCTTGTGAAAATATACTAAACCTTTAAACTAGGGAACTATATGTTTTGTTCATTTCTACATTTTAAAAAAATCATGTTTTAAGAAGCACACTTACTGTTTTGTGTGCCCACTACTGATGTACCATATGGTGTAAATTGCTTGAGATAATGTCTTAAGCTTATTTTTTATATCATTCATAGTATCTGATATAGTACTAGATACAAAAAAAGGTCATTCAATAACGTGCCTATTACTTAAATAACATTGGCATATACACAAAGAGGAAATCTAGCCCCTGTCTTGGAGAGTTTGCAATCTCTGCCTAAGGAAACAAGAACACATGGAATACATTTATACATTTCTTTTAATTTTAATAGAATTGCTATCCTTATTCCATTTCTCCTTCCTCTCATTGTCACCATCTCCCCAATCCAGACCAATACCTCCACCAAAGTTTAGTAATCACATAGTTTATGCTAAGTGTGGGACTGCTGAGATTAACAGTCAGAACACTACTGTGACAATTTGGCTAGTGAAAAACTTTACCCAATCTGCAAATCAAAACTATTTTGCATTGCCACATTTGGAATTTAAACTTTATCTCAGAATCTTTACAGTCAATGTGATATTTGAGGATGAAGAGGGTAGTTAAACCAAGAACTTTTATACTTTTGAAACCCTTGCATTTTACTTTTCCGCTGATGCTGCAAGTAGAAATGTAGACTACATTAACTTGGGTCAAGATTTAAGATTTTTTTGAAGTCTCAAAAACATGTGACAAAACATATATTTTTGTTAAATTACTATACAATTTTCTACCATTTTGGCAGTGACAGAAACTATGGCATTCACTAGACAAAAATGGAAAGCAACGGCTGCCTTAATGACTCGACAATAATGTTACTAAAAGAGTGCCTGAAAAAAATTCAAAATCAATTCCCATTCCACTGTGAAGAAAGAAGAAACATTTAACCCAGAGAGAAACCAGTAGACTAGAGACTGTTGATCAAGAAATTATCTGATTATGGATAAATACATTTTTGCAAATAGTCAATCTCATGATCAAAACATAACTGGCTACTGGTATATGATGAAGCAAAAAAAAGTAAAATAAGAACATCTTTAGTGATAAACATTGAATCTTCTTACAAGTCAACCTTTATAGTCTGTTCCCCTCATTCATATAATTAAATGATACCTCCATCAATAAGTACTGATTATGTCTGATGGGCAATGAAAATTGATCATTTGCTCATTTTCAGAAACTACTGAAGATGTGAGGTAATCTTCCATATAATTATACTTTGGTGTCTTTCCATTTTATTTTCAAAAGTAGAATAATATTTACCAAGATCATATGTACATAGGAAAAGTAGTTGAAGAGGGAGTGAAAGAAAAATACAAAAGTCAGATTAGCATTCTATTTATGGCGTTAAACCCATTTTCTAGTGAACTTGTAGAGAAATTTGGGGGCTCAAAGAACCTACTCCAACCCTCAGAACTTTTGAATAGAAATCTGCAACCACAGGAATTGGCCAGACCTGTTGGAACTGACTTTGTAGAAATATATTAAGCTAATTCTACATTTCAGGCCAAATACTATTGTTTGTTGGAAAGCCACATAAAGCTTGTTACATTGCAAACACCATGACAGTTCTCTGAAGGCTATGCAGTGCAGTAGAAAGAAAACTGTGGGTAGCTGGTGACACAGTGGATAGACCACTGGACCTCGAGTCAGAAAGACATCCTCCTGAGTTCAAATCTGGTCTCAGATATTTACTAGCTGGGTGACCTTGGGTAAGTCATTTAACCCTGCTTGCCTCAATTCCCTCATCTGTAATGAGGTGAAGAAGGAAATGGTGAACTACTCTATCTTTGCCAAGAAATTACAAAGAGTAAACACAACTAAAATGATTGAATAATAAAAGAAAGAAAGCTGGATCCAGAGTGACAGAAGACCAGGGTTTGAATCCTGACTTTCCTTATTTACTGTATGACTTTAGGCAAGTCACTTTTCCTCTCGATATAGTTTCCTTACATATAAAAATCAGATAATATTGCTTACCTTTCCTACCTCATGGTTGGAATCAAATCAGATAATGAAATTTGCAAATACAAACCATTATACAAACATATGCTATGATGTTTGTTGATGATTATTTAGAATAATCATTCCTATAAAGTTATAGAAAGGTAACATTTTTCTTCATTGTACTGATTACATTCTTACTATCTTGCTGAGAATACCATAGGCATGACTTTCTTCATAGATTTAGAGCTGAAATGGGACATAGAGACCACCTGGATAAACCCTCTTATTTAAAATAGAGAAAACAGAGGACCAGAGATGTTAAGTGAAATGTCCCAGGACACACAGGTGGTTAGTGGTAGAGGAACAGTCCAGGAGTACAGATCTAATATTGTCTTCCACTGAACCCTCCACAGTTAGGGCACAGTCAAGGCCACTGCCTTCATCATACTCCAACTTCAGTCTAATCCTTAAAGGGAAGAAGTGATAAAATAAATCATGAACCTTAATAATGCTAGTAGGAGAAATTGCTGTTGAAACAGTAGAGCACATAACACTCTACTTTCTGCCAGCAATGGATTATACTATGCCAGAAGGCATTTGGACATTTACTTAGAGTATATATGACATCTGTGTCCTTCCACTGAGCTTCAGACCTCTTCTTCATTTACTTACAGCTCCACAGGGTTTCCTTTGACCTTCCTATGAACTTTGTAGGCCTGATTCACAGTCTCTCTCCTTGCAACTCCTGCCCTCAATACTATAACACTTCAACATATATACCAATACCCCCTTAAATATCCCACCCTCCCAGTTCCTCAACCTATTCATATCTCATGACCTACTCCTCTAGTCCATCATAGCTACATAGAGAGATAGTCATACCATTGATGTTGCCATCACCCCAAAGTATTCCAGATCCATATTCATGAACTCTGAAATCCATTTAGCTAATCATAATCTGCTGTCATTCAACTTCTGCAGCTGCCTCACAATTGCAAATGCTGATGTTTGTCCTCACTGCAACCTCCAGTTCCTCCAGTCCTATTTGTTCCCAGGTCATTACCCCATACACTGGCTCACTCTCTTGCCTTGATGAATCAGTTCTATTCTACAAAGTCCTCTTCTCTCTAATCCTTTTCAACTTTAACATAGGAATGATCTATCCCTTCTAAACCCCATCTTGGAATACTCACACTATCTGTTGCCTTCACACCTACTCAAGTGCTGCTGAATAAAACTGGAGATAATTATTAAACTATGCTGAGTCCACCATAAGTTATGTTATTTAATGTGAAATGGGTCCTCACTATGGCAAGGTAATAATTTTACACCTCCCTAATTAATTCAGTATAACTGTCGCTAAAGTACCTTTTCTAAACTTTTTCATCTCTCTTCATCCTTCGCAAAACTTATCCTTTTCTCACCTTCTCAGCTGAGCATCTGTAATGGCAAGCAAAGAAGTACTTAGTGCCTTGTTCCATCTATTTAATTATTTAGCACCTTGTTTCAAGTTTCTTTTAAACCTTGCCCATGATTGTATCAAGTTTTTCTTAAGAAACAGAACTTGTGAACCCCACTATTTGTGAACACCTGTTGCTGATGCAACAGGAAGGCATGGAACAGGGAGAAGCTAATGACCATATATAAAGAGAAGCCTACGCTGGGAGAGAGCAGAACCGAGAAGAGAGCACTTGTGTTGGTAGAACTAAGGGGAATGTGGTGGTGGTCAGGCACTCTGTCTGTCTGATTTTTGTTTGTGTCACTTTGTACAGAAAGCCTGGGACCTTGAAGAGGTCCTGAAAGAGGATTTTCTTTTTGTCTGTTTACAGAAGTCCTGGAGGAGGGTTTCAGAGGTCCTGGGACCATACTGATGGTTTGTATTGAGTTCTCAGAACTTGTTGGTGGATCTGTGTTGATTTCACAGGCAGACAGTGAATTGATGATGGTGCTGGCAATGTCCATGAATGTTGTTTTGACTGTTAAGCTTTGTCTTTTGTGAAGTGGACTGGACACTGTGAGCTTCAATATGAAACTGGATGAGGAGCTACACAAAGAGCTGAGAGCTGCCTACTTTTGAATCCGGGTGACAGTTGGGTAGATTCAGGTAGGAGCTAGACCTATGGAGGAAGAAGGTGAAAAAGTCACCTTTCACCTCAAGTCAAGGTGAAAAAGATATCTCCTTGGGTACTTGATGCTGACTAAGAAGATCATGATTTATTGTGGCCTAGGGGTGAAGAACTTTGACCTTTGTACTTTATGTCCCTTAAGGAGGCTTGTTCCTTAAGGATGACTGAGTTAAGGATTTACTAAATGATATCTTTTCTTTAAAACTATGGGGCCACTTTAATGATAAGTTATTAAATTATAACACTGTGAATGCTGTGCTTGGTTTCTGTGACTGTTTTGCTTTAATTTACTGTGTAATAAATAGAGAGTTCACTATACTATATGATCAGAACCTTAGAGCTATCCATGGCAGCAGTCCTCTGGAAAACTGCTTGTGCTTGACTTTACAGCATCTTGCCTCACATTTCACTGAAAAAAAAATTGAGGGCAATGGCAAAAAGCTTCGTCTTCTTCCTTGTACTCATCACAGATCACTCAGGTGCCATCTGCCACTATCTTCTCTTTCATCCCTATTGCATACATATGAAGAGATGTCCTTTCTCCCTGCTAAAGCTAACTCCTTTAAATTCACACATAGTCCATTCCGTCCCATTTGCTCTAGTGGACTGCTCTATCAATCATTTCTACTTGCTAACACTGAATTTCTCCATCTCAAAGGACTGCTTCTCCCTGTCCATGAACATGTCTGTGTCTCCCCAATCCTCAAAATGCTCTCACTTGATACATGTACCCCAACTAGCATTCTATATCTCTTCTCACTTTTGTGGCTAAACACTTAGTGTATTCTATTTATAACATTGTCTCCCCTTCCCTTTCTCTTGCTCTCTTTTTATGTCTTCACAATCTAACTTCCAACCTAGTTTCTTAATCAAAACCATCCTCTTCAAAGTTACTTATGGCTTTCAATTGCCAAATTTAATGACCTTTTCTCAGTCCTCATAATCATTGACTTCTCTGCTCCCCTGGATACCATCAATGATCTCCTTTCCTCTGATCCACTCTTCTTTCTAGGTTTTTGTAACACTATTCTTTCCTGGTTCTTCTACCTGGTTCATATTCAGCTTCTTTTTCTTGGATCTTCATCCACATCACTAATATTAACATTGGACATCTTCAAAAGTTATGTTTTGTACCTTCTTCTCACTCTACATAATTTTACTTAAGGGCCTTGTAAATAGCCTTCTCACTCTACATAATTTTACTTAAGGGCCTTGTAAATAGCTATATATAAACAAGTTATATACAAGACAAACTGGAGAAAATAATTAGATGGAAGGTACTAGAATGAAGGAAGACTGAGAAAGACCTCATGTATAAAGTGTGATTTTAGCTGAGACAGAGAAAGCCTGGAAAGCTAAGAGGTGGAAATGAGGATGGAAAGAATTACATCCATAGGAGAAAACAAAAATGCTACGGACATCTTTTACTCAATCAACCATAACTGGACTCAACTTTCCCACCAAACTTCTCCCTTTTTATGGCTTCCTTATTATTGTTGAGGGTACCACTATCTTCCCAGTCACCAGGCTTGCTTGATTCCTCACTCTCTCTTACCTTTCATATCCAATCAGTAGTCAAGTTTTATCATTTCTACCTTCATAATATCTTTCACATACGCCCTTTTCTCTCTGACAATATAACCACTCTTATCACTTCACACATGGACTATTTCAATAGCCTGGCTATTTTCCTCACCTCAAGTCTCTCCTGACTCCAATACATTCTCCATGCAGTTGTCAAACTGGTCATCCTAAAATGCAGGTCTGATCATATCACCAACCACCCCTCCCTCCCATTCGATAAACTCTAGTGCTCCCTATTAACTCTAGGACCAGATATAAAATTCCCAGTTTGGCTTTTAAAGACCTTCATAACCAAATTTATGACCCTTCCAGTCTTTTTATATCTTACCTTTATTTCCCCCTCCTCCATCCCCACCAAGTATTCAGTGATCCAGTGACACTGTCTTCCTTGCTGTTTCTTGCCCCTGACACTATCTCTCCCAAACCTCTATAGTTTCACTGACTTCCCCCTCCCATATTCCTGGGATGTTCTCCCTCCTTGTGTCTACCTCTTAGATTCTCTGATTTTCTTCAAGAATTAGCACCTTCTCTCTGAGACTACCCTCTCCCCAGTTCATCCTTTAAAGTTGTTTGCATGTTGTCTCCCTGATTCTATGAGCTCCTTGAAAGCAAGGATTATCTTTTGCCTTTCTTTGTACTCCCAGTGCTTAGAACAGTGCCTATAACATAGCAATTGTTTAATAAATGTTTATCAGCTGACTTATTTTATTCTCATAATTTGTTAAATAATTCTACTGCATTAGTGATGAAATGTCAATCATTACTTGACATGGAGGGAAGAAGAAGGAAGAATAACATATTCTTCCTTGGTCCTCTTAAAAAAGGAAGTTTTCTAAAACAAAAATAAAATTTTCTGATCTATTTTGTTACTTCTTTATAGAAAGTAAGTCAAACCAAACCAAAACACATTTTCTTACTTTGGATTAAGCCCAGTGCTAAGTGCCAGAGATACAATGGAAAACATAAATAGCCCTTCCTCCCAAGGAGCTTACAATCTAATGTAGGAGATAACATGTAAATTCTTATGTGCAAATGAAATATAGATAGCAAATGCTGGAGGCAATATCAGAAGGAAGACACTGACATTAGAGAGATTTTGCAACTAAATTATATGACTTGCCAAAGACATATAGGCTGGAGCAGAGAAAGAATTGAAACCAATACTAGAATACAGGTCTCAACTCATAATCTAGTGATTTTTCTACTATGCCTTACTTCTTCTTCATGAAATCCATAAAAGTAAAATCCAAACCATAAAAGCTTCTTCACCCAGTCAATAGATACATAGCAAGGCACCATTGCTAGGTGTCATAATAGTGAAGTATCTTAGCTGTAGAGAGAAACATAGAGTCATAAGATCTGGCCTTTTGCCCTCAAAGAATATGTTTGTATTCACTGTAATTTCTTCTTTCCCCCACCTTGTCACCCCCTTCCCAAGTCTAACATTGCATAAGAATTAGGGTCTTTTAGTGATTTCATGAATTTCAGAAGAGAGAGAGAGAGAGAGAGAGAGAGAGAGAAAGAGAGAGAGAGAGAGTGTGTGTCTCTGTATGTCTTTAGGTGGAAGGCAAAGCCTTTAGCACCATAGAGATGAATTAATACATTCCTAGCTCTTTAGCAGTAATTGATTGGATAGCCCCCAGTGATCTTAAAGTATTAATTACTCACAGAAAAGCTTGTCACATATTCACAGTCCATTAGCATCCTTTTCATTCTCAGATTGATGGATATTTTTTTAACTGGGTTTTGACCTGTTATTTCCATTGTAGATTACAGATTTTTGCAAATTACTTGGATTTTTTTTTCTGAAAGCTACTTTAGATCACTTCTTATAAAATTACCTTTATCAAAAACTTTTTTTTCAGGCAAGGTGATCAGATGTCTTGCTTTTAGCTACATAGTGCCAGTTTTTGATAATGTATATCAAATGTTATTCTAAGGTCATCTTATATCTTAGAAAGAAACTCTGAGGTTTGAGATATATTTCTAAATAGTTATAGCATATTGGCTAATGTAATGAACTTGAAGTAAGGAAAGCCTGGATTCAAGTACAGCCTCAGATCTATTAGCTGTGTGACTATAGGCCACTTAACAAATGTAAGCATTTTTCTCCATCTGTAAAGTAAATATAATAAAGAATTTACCTTATTAGGGTTTGTGAGGATCAAAATGAATAATGGATAGGAAAGGGAATAATATTTAAAAGAATAAAGGTGAAAAGTTAGGTAGAGGCCACATTTTTGTTGTTCAGTCAGTTTTCAGTCATGCCCAACCCCATTTGAGGCTTTCTTGGCAAAGACACTATAGTAGTTTACCATTTCTCCAGTTTATTTTATAAATGAGATGCCTAAGGCAAACAGGGTTAAATGACTTGACCAGGGTCACACAACTAGTAAGTGTTTGAGGCTAGATTTGAACTCAGGGAGAAGAGTTTTCTTGATTCCCGGCCTGACATTCTATCTACTGCACCACTTTCCTGTCTGGGGTGGGGTTCACTATCGGCACATTATAAATGCCTAAGAGAGGATTTTATTTTTTGATCTAAGAGCCAATAGTGTGACACTATATCATCTGGAGTAGGAAAAGGGTCACATATTAGACCTATACTTTGGGGAAATAACTTTGGCAGGTGATGTGATGATGGACTGAAGAGGGGAGGTTTTTTGAGAAAGGGAGAAATACCAAAAAAAAACACAAAACATTGCAGTAACCATGCGGTGATCCAATTATTTGGCAATCTGAGGGGCAGAAGGTAGTATTCTGAATGGGCAGAATTTTCTGACTGTTACCTATGCAGCAGCTGCTGTGCATGCCAAAGTTTTAATAAGATTATCACTGCCTTTGGGGCCAAAGACAAAGTCACATAAGGAAAGATGTTGAGAAATTGCATAGTGGAGAGAAAGGAGAATGGGAAACTCAAGGTATAACAGGTGAAGAATAGGTTGTATTGGAAAACAAGTCCCATGGCTAACTATAATGGGAAAGGAAGGATGTTCACAACAGTGACTTAGACCTCTCACTTTTGGAAACTACTAGAATAGAAGTATTTTGGTAAGAGGAGGCAAAAGGTTAATGTTAGGAAATAGTAGTTGTCTTAAACTATCTGAACAACGATTAGATTCATTCTATAAGGATCACACTGCAGAACTAGGAATAATAACTGAAAGTTCTATGAATCAGTGTGACAATACTGTCCTTTATTACTAATGAATACAGTCTGTATTAAGATTATTTCTTCTGATATAATGTTATCAAACCAGGAGGAAATAACCAGATGGATATATTTATCATCAGAATCATCAAGGCACATTTAAAAATGTCCATCTTTTGTTTTTTGATTAAGAAGAATTATCATTTTAAATATTACCATAATAATTAATGAAGTAACTGTTCTCTTTGATTGATGCTTTTGTTCTTTATCACTTACAACCTCCAATATGTGAATCCAAAATTCTAGAGAATCATTTATTTTTTAAAAAGAATTAAAAAGAGTAAAAAAGGAGTGTGCCCAAACTAACCAATATAAGAAATAAAACCTAACAGATGACACTCTCATTCCTCCACATATGAAAAAAAGAGAAAAGAAGGTGCCTCCTTATATATGTTCTTTGGAGCTATACTTGTTAATTAAAAATTCATTGCATTTGGTTTCAAATTTGTCATTATTATTTCAATTTACATTGTTGTCATTACTGCTAATGTTTCCTAATTTCATTTATTTTCCTTAGCATCAGTTCATATGTCTTCCTATGCTTCTCAGAATTCATCATATTCTTTACTTGTTATAGTTCATTAATATTCCAATACATTTATGTATCACATCTTAAGTCATTTCACAATTTATAGTCATCTGCTTTGTTTCTAATTCTTTCCTACTACCACAAAAAATGCTAACATGTATATTGGAGTTTATTGGACCTTATTATATTTCACTTTCTTTGGTGTTTATGCATAACAAGGGGATCTCAAACTCTACAGATATGTACATTAGTCATTTTCCCAGCACAATTCTTGATTACTTATCAGAACTGTTGGGTTAATTCAGAACTGCACCAACAATACACCTATATTGACAGAAAGGTGGTACAACTAAATCACTAGTTGATTCATTTAATTCTTTAGTTATTTCTCTCAGCAAACTATCATATCATCTGTAATAACTTTGTTGCCTATAATTATTTCTTCATTTTAAAATTTGTTACTGCATTTTTAGCACTATCATAAATAGTAGTGGTGATAAATGACATCTTTCCTTTCTCCAATCTTATTTCAAAAACTTCTATTTTATTTTTTATCACATACAACTTCTTGCTCTCGGTTTCATATGTGTCATGTGTATTATATTAAAACATATACTTATTGTTTTCTATTATTCTAAATGGAATGATGATTTTTGGGGTGTTGAAAGCTTTTACATATCTACTGATGTAAACATAGGAATTTTATTGTTATTAATATGACTAATTATTTTTATTGTTTTTCTAACATTGAATCAACCCTGAATTCTTGTTATAAATATAACCTATTCATAATTTATAATCTCTGTGATATGTTGCTATAGTTTGGTGGCTAGCATTTTAGCTATTTTTTTGCCTTAATTTTATTAGGAATACTGTTGTTTAGTTTTCTTCCTTGTTCTTGAATCTCCTTGATTTAGGTATCAAGGTTGTATATGTATCATGGGAGAAATTTGGTATAGCTATTTTCATTTTATGTTTCTCAAAAATGAAATTGAATTTTGGAACTAATTACTCTTTAAATATTTGAAAATTTTGCTTGTAAATCAATCTCATCCTGGTGTTTCAAGAGGTCATTTATGGAATATTCAATTTATTTTTCTGAAGTTAGGTTAAATCTGTTAATCTTAGATTTTATAAACCTTTAAAATATCTATTCATTGAATTTAGATTTCAATTTTATTTGAAAACAAATGAGAAAAATAGTTCTTAATTATTAATTTCCTCATTTTTATGGCTTCTGCATATTTATTTTTGATACTGGTAATTTAATTTTCTTCTTTTTAAAAAAATCAAATTAGCTAATGTTTTGTTTACTTTGTCATTTAAAAATTTATTCCTAATTTAATGTATCAATTCAGTGAATTTCCTTTGAACTACATTAATCTCTTTTTTTCAATATTTCTATTTTGGTGTTTAATTTGGGCCTTTTAATTTGTTAGTTTTCCAGGTTTTTTTTTTTTTAAGGTTTCATCTATAATTGTGGATAAAATATTAGAGATATAAATATTCTTCAACAGAAAATTCAGATTTATTCTAAACATCTGTATATGCTGCCTTATTGCTGTCATAATTTTTAATGAAATGTTCACTTTTTCCAACAATTTTTAATGTAACATACTCATCCTTTAGCATTAAATTATTTAGTTAGTAATTAATTTAAATAGTTTTAATGGTCCTTTAGTGGATATAATATTTATTCCATCATACTTTGTAAAATCATGTGTTTACTCTTTATGTTTTTTCATTTGTTTGTTAGGCTTTGTGCCCTAATACATGATCAACTCTGTAAACTTATTGTATATAGTATGATAGGGTCCTTGTGATGTATATATGTCTGTAGTATCAATCTGTAACATCAATTTGTAAATGGGGAGCTTTGGGATCTATGTCTGTAAAATCAATTTGTAAAAGCAGTCTGTAAGATCACATTTCTACCCCACCTTCCAGCACTCTGCCCAGCAACAACTCATGACCTGTTTATCTCTGCTTGAAACAATAAGTTATGTAAATGTTATCTCCCTTAGTTAGAGTGGCCAGCCCCACCATAAATTCTTCAATACCTTATCTATGGGGTAACTCCTTAGTCAATTATATACCCACACTGTCTCTGATGACCTTGGTGGGAGGCAGACTGGGCACTCTTTAGTGACGGGTCAGTCCTAAAACCACACCTCCAGTTAGCCCCACTTGAGCTATTTCCCAGTGAATCATGGGCAATACACCTGCGCAGTTGATATTAAAAGTGTATGGTCCTTTGAGCACTGACCACTCCTTAACTCCTCCCTGATCCCACCCTTACTCACCTAGTTAGCATAATTGACACCTTAAAACTATGCCTGCGGCCTCTGGGAGTTTGCAGGTTCCATAAGAATCTAGCCCGCTGTTTTCTACAGCATAACAATAAACTTTACAATTTCGGCTTCAAAGTTTGCTTGAGCCTGGTGAATTCCTTCCAGACTGGATGCCAGGGAGGTATCCCTGGCAGAACCACTTACCCTACCCCCTCCTTATCACCCTTCCCTCTTCATAGTATGCACACATTTGTGCTATACATACATTGCACACATATCCTTCAATAATCAGGAATATGTATCATATCTACTGAAGTGGCAGTTAGGTTCCCATAATGCTAGCTCCTACAGGCCCCTCACAAGGCCTCTCAAGGAGCCCCAAGAACCTAAAGTAAAGGTATGACCGTTGTGAAACCTCACCCTGAACCTGCCTTGTAACCAAGATATAACTAAAACAAAGAACTGCCTCTTTAGCTTACAGCCCCCCCTTAGTTTACATCCTTACTTAGCAACAGTTGCCTTGCTGACTATTGTTTGTTTCAGGAAGTACTTTTTACTGTATAAAAGCTTACTGGACAGACTCCTCAGGGCTGCCTTCCCTTTTGGGATACAGCCGCTGGCTAATAAAAACACTTCCCAAAATATTAATTGGCTATGCCGTCCTGTATCTGCATTAACTGTCCATTACATTGGAGGTTCCACCGAGTCAGCCTTTGGCTCTGTGATTGAGGCTGGACCAGGAGCCTTGGAGGGCTGGGAGTCTATTTATTCTTAGGGGTTGGCTGCTGAGATGATGTTCCTATGCCCCAGGACTGATTAGCCTTAACTTGCAGATTGGGAGTTCATTCCTTTCTATTGCTAATTTGGCTCCAAATGAGTGCACCTGGTTTTTGTATAGTGAGTCATGTGACTGTGCAAGAGAAGAGAAGAGCAGGGGGCCACACTGGAAGCAGTGCTAACACCTCTGCTTGCCTCCATGCTGGTGGTATTTCACAGATGAGGAAAACGAGGCTCAGAGAGTTAAGTGACTTGTCCAACATCACAGAAATAGTATATGGCAGATGATGCAGAAAATGAACCAAAGTTCTGCAAGTCCAAATCTATCTTTCTTTACACTGAACCTTCCTGACTCTCAAACACACACACACACACACACACACACACACACACACACACACTCACACATACATACACATGCACATGCACACATGCATACATTCATTTGTTGGGGGATGGAGAATGCTATTAGCTTATTGGCAAAATAATTAACTAGATGGCTTCATAAGTTAAGTAAATGATTTTATTAGGTTTCTGGTTTGCTTTTTATCTTGAATTTATGCACATGCACTGGCAAGACTATCTAAACATAACAGAGGCTTTAATATCATACATTTTGATTCTCTCATTGAAGCACAAACTCATTCACACAGAGAGACATAAATGCACACTTAAACGAACATTCTAGTTTAAAAACAATATACTATGAATAGATTTCATCTGAATTTGTATTCTCTCTTGTATTTGATGTAATAAGGGGACAACCAGGCAATTACAATAAATTATGACATCCCCAATTTCTGAACTGTATGATATCCTAATTAACTGAAAGTGAAACAATATTGAGATGAATTAAGCTAATTACAAAATGGTGCTGCCTAAAACCATGAATTCCCATTTTTCAACTGTGATTACCTAATTTTGCAGTGTATTTTTGTTACTGTAAAATGACCACTGCATAATGATAATTAAAGCTTCCAAAATAAACCTAGTAAATTTCAATTCAACGAGAAAATTAGAAGAATTGGTAAAGAATGAAAAAAAATATTGTTAGGGTCATGAGGTAAACTTTACTTTTAAAACTATATTTCCTGGATTTCAAGTTAACACATACATATTTGAATCATATAGGCTATAATGAGTCTGAAACTTGAAGCCACACAACCTATGATGCTGGTAAATTCCCCCTTCTTTATTCAGAGTAAGAGGAAAATAGATAAAGAAAAAATTTAGAAGTATATGTCAAGTCAAGTCAATAAGCATTTATTAAGCTCCTACTATGTGACAGACACTGTGCTAAGCACTGAATAACCTCCCAAAAGAAGTGAGATACCTTTTTTGTTAGATAATTAAAATATTGATGAAAATAAGAAGTTTTGGTCTTTGGGCTAAAGGTATATATCTATATCAATATGTTTCTATCTACAGCTCTATTTTTGTTGTTCTGTTGTTTTTCAGTCTTGTCTGAGTCTTTGTAATCCCATTTAGGGTTTTCTTGGCAAAGGTTTTTGGGTGGTTTTGTGATTTTCTTCTTCAGCTTATTTTATAGATGAGGAATTAAGGCAAACAAGGTTAAGTGACTTGCCTGGGGTCACACAGCTAATAAGTGTCTGAGGTCAGATTTGAACTCACAAAGTTGAGTCTTCCTGACACAAAATCTAGCACTCTATCTGCTGTACCATCTAACTTCCCCAGCTATAACTATATCTACATCTAATTTCATAGACATACAAGTGTGTATATATATATATGTATATATGTATATATACGTATGTATGTATATATACATATATGTATACATACATATATACATATATGTATATATGTATGTATGTATATGTATGAATAAGTATGCATCTGATACATTATATATGTTTATACAAAGAGACAAAATGGTATAGTCAAAAGAATATGTGTTCTACTACCTAACTGTAGGAAGTAGAGTCCTTAATATCTCTGAGGCCCAGTTTCCCTGTTTATCAAATAGTAATTAAATAATACCTATGGTATCTAACTTACTCAACCATTGTGAACAAATTACTTTGTAAAGTGTAAAGTGTTATAACAATGAACAGTTTCGGTCCTGAAGTCCTTATGTCTATTGTAATAGTAATGAAATTCGAAGTTCCTTTTGAATTACTAAGCTGAGAGGTACTTAGCACTTAGTAATTAATCAAGCCTCTGTTAAAGAAACAGAAGTTATGAACCTCTGTTGATGATGTAACAGGAAGGGGTTGGCTAAAACTGGAAGGAGTTAATGCCATGTAGGAGAAGTCCCTGCTGGGTCAGACAGATCTTCTTGGAGCAAGCTTCCTGGAGGCAGAAGCTGCTGCCACCAGGGAGGCTGAAGAGGAAAGGCCCCCAGGCTGGAGAGAATGATTTTGATTTTGGGAAGCTGGGTGAAGTGATTTTGATTCTGGGAACCAGCTGGAGCTTCTGCTGAGGGGCTGCTGAGTCTGAGGGCCAGCCAGAGCTTCTGGGATCTGCTAAAGATGTCCAAGGGCCAGCTAGAGCTGCTGCAGACTGAGGAAGCATGACTGTAATGCTGGTACTTTGTGTGAACCTTTTGTGGCTTTGTTAAGCCTTAACTTTCCAGGAAGTCTATTGGACTCTGTGAGCTTAAGCGTGGAAGAGAAAGTGTATGGAGAGCTGGACAGGGCCCGGGAGCTGTCCGCTTTTGAACCCATGTGACAGTTTGGTGAATCCAAGTAGGACCTGGGACCCTGGAAGGGGATCCAGGGAATCTGAGAGAACACCCCAAGTCAAGCTGAAAGAAGACTTTTTTTAAAATATAAATTGTAATTTACTAGTGACATAGGGGTGGAGGGCTTGTGCATTTTCTGATGATTGAATTCTGTGTACTGACTGCCTCATGGGTGGAGAACTTTGACTATTGTACTTTGTGTCCCTTAAGGAGGCAAATCTCCTTAAGGATGATTGAATGATTGAGTTACTAAATGATTATTCTTTGTTCAAAACTTTGAGACAACTGTGGTGAAAACTATGTCGCCATTTTCTGTGATAAGTTGTTGTGAATGCTATATTTTGATTATCTGTGATAAGTTGTAACACTGTGAATGCTGTACCTTGATTTACCATGAATATTTTGCTTTGTTTTGTTATTGAATAAATAGAGTGTTCACTATTCTGTGTAATCAGAGCCTTGAAAAGCTGTTCACAGCAGGAGTCCTCTGGAAAGCTGTTTGTGCTTGGCTTCACATGTATGAAAATGCATATTTCCCCACAATGTGTACATTAACTCTAAACTATATTACTATACCACACCTTCTGCCCAGGCCTTCTTATAAACTTCTTACCCACTTAACTAGACCCTTCTTGGGAATATTATAGAAAAAATTTTTGTTCAGGTTGGGGTTGGAATAGCTAGTCTCTGAAATGCCTTCTGTCTTTAAAAATTCATGATTTCACCACTAAAAATTTTTTCTCCCTTGCTACTGACATAGTAATTTATATCTTCCTCCATGAACTTTTCATTTATTATTCTTTATCAAAGCTATTAGATGAATGTGTCATATCCCTTTCAGACACATGCCTCCATCAATACATGGACCATGTCTTATATAAACTAGGTATCCTCACCCCTACCCAGGAGTTGTCACATAACTTTATATGTAGTAGATTCTTAATAAGGTTTATTTTGGATATTTTTACATTACATATTAGATATACTTTTAGGAATGTTCTCAAGATTTCATTTCCCCTTGACTTCCTGTTAACTCTGAGGGAACTTCTTACTTTCTAAAACATGCTTTTTGCGACTGTGAATAATTTTCAGATTTCTTATTCTATTACTAAATTTATTGGTTTGTTAAATTTAATTTAACTGAATAAAATCATCTGAAAGGAGACTAAAAGGAAAGTTACTTCAGTGAGATGCTGTATCTCAGCAGGTAATGGCGGGGGAGTAGAATGGTTAGGAAAAGAGGGAAAGGAATAAGCATTTATATAATGTCTACTATGTGTCAGACACTGTGCTATGTACTTTATAAATATTATCTCATTACCTGACAACAATCTTGAGGGATAAATGCTGTTTTAATCCCATTTTTACAGTTGAAGAAACCTAGGCAAATATTAGTAAAATGATTTGGCCATGGTCACACAGCCTGCAAGTGTTTGAAGCTAGATTTGAACTCTGGTCATTCTAACTCCAGGTCCAGCACTATGATGTTTAAATGGATATTTCAGGGTTTTTTGTAGTTTAAAAGACAAGCTATCAAGAAAAAATAAGAGGAAAATGATTTCCTCTAGACATGGCTAAACATTCCTCTAAACATTCAGAACAATAAAACAGCATATTTTTATCACATAATTTTTACCAGGTTCAAAAGAAAATAAACAAAATGGAGACCACTAGACTTACAGAGGTACATGACCAGAATAGTAAGAAGCTTAAGAACATGTTTGAGAACACCATATGATAACCTCAGGGAGAAATGATACATAGAGATATCACTAATTATGAGATAAAGAGGCTGCTTGAGTTAATAGTTATCAGACTTTTCTCTGAGTCAGGAAGATTTGGATTCAAATTCCAACTCTGATACATTTGTGACCCTGGATTATTTACTTAATCTTGTAATACCCTTAGACAAAAAACTAAATTACAAAGCAGTAGTAGATTTGCATTGGGATGGGGAAATAAGTTTCCTCACCTGATGAAAACATCATAGGTCTGTAAACAAAGATCCCAGTTCCCAAACCCCAAATGTGATAAATATGCATAATTTTACAGATATAGATTCAGCTCTGCAAGATTAATACGAAAAATCAGTAAATATATTTTATAGGTGTTAAGCTTACATTAAAATTCAAGCAGTGAATTTTATTCAGTTTCATATTTTACTTTTTCCATGTGCAAACTAAACCAAGAGCTACTCTCGAGCTTTATTAAACAACAATAAAAAAACAAAAACAAAAACAAAAACAGAAAACCCACAAAGGGAGCAATTTCTATGTAAATAAGCCAGATTTGCTAATGGCATAAGAGAGGTTTCAGCAAGCTTATTCTCTAGCAGAGTTCTTAAAATTAAATTTTGAATATTTGATTTGCTAAGTCTTATTATTAAAAAAGATTTCAATTATCTGGCTTCAATAAACAGCATATTATATGTGATTTGTCCTTACATGGAGTTAATACTATCTAGTCCCTGAAAAAAATCTTGAAGCACAAGACAATAAGTGACCAGAACATGCCAAATCACAGAGACTCAGTCAGTTATGATGTTTTTATTTCTGCCCAGGGTGCTACCAGCCTTCCAATCATCCCAGTTTACAACATGGGTGTTATTCTGAACTCTTTAATCTCCCTCACTGCCCCACCTCCATCCCATACCCAATCAGTTGCTGACACTTGTCAATTCACCACCACAATTCTCTCATCAATTTCCTTCTCTCTGAGCATAGTCACCAGCCTAGTTCAAGCCCTTATCATCTCTTTTCTGGACTATTGCAATAGTTTCTAAATTAGATTCCCTGCTTCCAGTGTCACACAGCTACTAAAGGGAGACATCTAAAGTACATGTCTGGCTTGGTAATTCCTCTGCTCAAGAAGCACCACTACTTAACTTTGACCTCTAAGAACAGATATAAGCTTCTCTATTTGGCACATAAAACTCTTCACAACCCAACTTTCTGGGGTTATTATATATTACTCCTCTTACCACCTCTCTCTGTTTGTCTGTCTGTATCTCTCTCATTGTTGCTCCAATCTCCTAATTTTACACATAAGGAAAAACTGGGACCCAAGAAAACAAACTATTGTACAACTGTAGTCTGAAACAAAAGAGAGGAGAAAAACTACTATTTGTCTTAAGTGAATCTGAAAAATGAGATTATCCAATAAAAAATCCTGGCTACAGTGTCTCCAGTAGGTATCAGCAAAAACAAAGGACCTAATATTTATCCTAGACAAGTACCTCTCTATGACATATATGGCATATGGGAAGACATTTCAACCTCTACTTGAACTGGTAGGTTGAGTCCCCAGAATTTGGTTATTACATATTCTCAGGGATTTAGGGGTAATCCTGGAGTCAGCTGAAATTTGTCTAGTGCTTTATAGATGATGAGCCTCCACCAATATGCTTCCAATATGACTAATGATAGTGAAACTTTAAAGAACTTTTTTTTTTTTTTAAAGCAATTGGGGTTAAGTAACTTGCTCAAGGTTACACGGCTAGTCATTATTTATGCGTGGGTGCTCATTTTCTGAGGCCGGATCTGATCTCGGGTCATCCAAACTCCGAGGCCGGCGCTCTTACTCACTGCGCCACCTAGCCGCCCCTTTAGGGCAATTGGGGTTAAGTAACTTGCCCAAGGTTACACGGCTAGGTTTTTTTTTTGTTCGTATGGATTAAGTGTCAGAGGCCGGCTCCGAACTCAGGGCCTTCTGATTCCAGGGCCGGCACTCTATTCACTGTGCCACCTAGCCGCCCCTTAAAGAACTTTTAAAACCATTTTAACTACACTTTTAATTTTTTATTATTTTATATTTATAATTTTATTATATATATATTATTTTATATTTATTATTTACTCCACTAGTATAGTTGATACAAAACATCCTTTGGAAAATCTGTGACAACACTTTTCTATAAGGACCTTGGGAAACTGGGCTCCTAATAACCCTTTTTTTTTTTTTAAAGTAATTGGGGTTAAGTAACTTCCTCAAGGTTACACGGCTAGTCATTTGATTTATGCGTGGGTGCTCATTTTCTGAGGCCAGATCTGATCTCGGGTCATCCCAACTCCGAGGCCGGCGCTCTTACTCACTGCGCCACCTAGCCGCCCCTTTAGGGCAATTGGGGTTAAGTAACTTGCCCAAGGTTACACGCCTAGGTTTTTGTTTGTGTGGATTAAGTGTCGGAGGCCGGCTCCGAACTCAGGTCCTTCTGACTCCAGGGCCGGAACTCTATTCACTGCGCCACCTAGCCCCCCCCAATAACCCTTTTGTTAGAATTTTCAAGTTGTTTTCCTTTGGTATGGTGTAATTTCATTCTAGGCCTATTGTGGAGTTGAATTTATGTATGCTTTATCCTTTGTTGCTAATGCAGAGGCTGCTTTCAGTTGATCCTGGAATGCCAGGAGAACTGTGATGAGAAAAATGAGAGATCTTCTGGGCCTCTGAAGTTTACAAGTTCCTTCTATGGTCCCCTTCCCTCTGCTTGCTTGAATCTTCCACTCAGCCAGGTGCTAGCATAAAGTGGCTTCTGAACTAGTCTTCTATTTTTTTTTTTAATAAAGGGACCATAAAGTTTGACCAAGTTTCCTCTCAGTCAATCCCAAACTTTTCCTGCCAATGTCACTCTAGTTCATTCAAGGGCTTTTTGCACTTAATCTAAATGGTTTTTTTATTGGTTGATTGATTATACTTGTTCTCAGTTGATAAATTTATCAAGGAATCTGATCTTATCACTCATTTGAGTGAAGAGAGTTGACTTAATTGATTTCTTCCCTAAGTCCTTACCCTTACATACATGTCCTTTCCCCATTACCCAGATACTAGTGTCTCCTCCCAATAAATCACCTTTCATTCTTTTTGTAGCTACATCATATGTATTCATATATGTGCTTGCTATTTTTCTGAATAGGACATAAATTCTTCAGACTAGGTACTGAATTTTTGTGTCTTTGTATACCCCGTATCCATGTATGCCCTTGTATGTCCTCATATGCCCAGTGTCTACCACATTGTAAGGGTTTAATAAGTGCTTGTATATCAACTGGATTATTATTTCACATACTCTATAATTTAGTCAAACTGGCCTATTTTCTGCTGATCATACATAATATATCATCTTTCTTTTCCATGATTTTGCACAGATATGTACCCTGTGACCAGAATGTATTTTTTCCTCCATTCTCCCTCTTAGAATTCCTAGCCTCCAATAAAAGCTCAGTCTAAGTGTAACCCTCTACATGATTCCTTTCTAGGTTTCCCAATTGATAAAGTCTATAAATTATATATCTATATATATATGCATATATACACATATTATATATATATATATGCATATACTCATGCATGTATATGTGCTTAATTCATCTTATAGAAAATAAATTCCTAGAAGGCAAGGATAGTTTAACTTTTGTCTTCACATACTCAGTGTATGTAGCATAGTGCAGGGACACTGTTGATTGATTGATTACTGTGAACCCCGCTGTACTGCTCCATGTTCTTTCTGGTTCATACATGTAAAATCTACTATCCTGCCAGCAACTACTATTCTCCCTTCTCTGCTTTGGTATAGCTGCCCAGAACAAGCTACTTCAGCAGAATATAGACTCACTTATACTAACAGGTGTGTTCCCAAAGTGATTTCTCTGTATAAAGGATAAATTCTCCCAGTTACTCCCACCACTGTATGGATACACACATGCACACACACTCAGACTTTCCCTGAATTCTCTACCCTCTTGAAATGCAAACAGACAAAATTAGCTTTCTGCAATTTATTTATGGGGGTTGAAAACTTCAGCCACACTAAATTCAAATCACAGTTGAAGGAAAATATAAGCCCGGTAGAAACAGAGAAGCACAAATTAGATTGTTTCTTCCACCCTGCTATGGTCTTCTTTTCTAATATTAAAACCCCATTATATCATTCCTAAATAGCATCTAGAAGTATAAGTATCTTCCTCTCTATAGTACTAACACCCAATACCCAATTTGGATTTATTCCATTTCTTTATCTTATTTTCTCAATATCACTGGCTATCCCCCAAATCTTTCAGCCAACCTTTGGCATTTTTCATATCCATGCCTAATTATTAGTTTTGCATATGTATTATTTGGTATCTAATTATAGCTAAATTATTAGCTTGGATGTGTTGGTTTTCTTCCAGATTCTTGAATCACCCAACAACCATAGCAAATAGATAAACACCTTAAGCATGGCAGTGAGCTACTAACCCTTGACTTTATGCCACCCAGTAATAAAATGACACAGATGTACTCCTGTGGGAGAATGTGACTGTATCAGAATTTTTTTTTTAAACAAATGCTTTATTAACTTCTGTTTAACATCATCCATTTCCCCCAGATTTTGAGTTACAATCATTTTCCCCCCATTATTCCCCTACCCAACCTCCCAGAATAGTAGTCCCACAAGATATCACTTCCTCCAATCTGCTCTCTCCCATACCTTCTCCCATACCCCCATCAACTTTTCCATTAGAGGAAGGTGAGTCTTTGCATCCCAATGCCTGCACAACTTATCTCCCTATTACAAGCAAAAGAGTATTAATAATAGTATTTATATATATTTGAAACATTTAATGTTAAGACCTCGAATTTCAGATCCATTTCCTTCCTCCCTTGTCACCCATTCCTTCTTGGGAGATAAGTAATTCAGTATATGTTGTACATGTCTAGCTATGCAAACATTATCATAGTAGATATATTGTACAAGGCTGCTTATAATTCCCTCCCACTCATCCCACCCCCCACCTGGTCCATTCCCTACATGATCCTGTCCCTCTTCTATAGTGGGTGCTTCCAACCTCCCCTCACCCCAAGGATGCCCTCCCATCCATCATCCCTCCTCTCATCCCCCTTCCCCCTATCCTGCTGCAGGTTGAGATATCCCATTTAGTATGTATGTCATTTTCTCCCTGAACCAAATTCAATGTGAATGTGGTTTTGCCTTTTTAGCCTTCCTTATTCTCCCCCTCCTTTGCAACCACTTCCCTTGCTTCTTCTACATGGGATAGTTTACCCTACCCTGTCTCTCCCCATCTCCTCTTGCCACTTTCCTCTCTCACCTCATAATTTCATCCCTTGAGTATTCTCCCTTCCCAACAGATTCAACCTATGCCCTCTATCCATATATAACTGTAACCATATACACACACATTCACATATGTATTCATATGACCACACCCCTTCTTCCATTATTTTCATAGTGAGAAAGATATCATCAGTCACAGTTATTGCTTTTCCATATAGGAATGTAAATAGTTCAACTTTGATAAGTTCCTTTTGATTTCTTTTTCCTGATTACCTTCTCAGGCATCTCTTACTTCTTGTGTCTGGATGTCAAATTTTCTATTCAACTGTGGTTTTTTCCTCAAGAATGCTTGAAAGTCCTCTATTCCACTGAATGACCATATTTTCCCCTGAAACAAAATACTCAGTTTTGCTGGGTAGGTGACCCTTGGGTTCATTCCCAGTTCTTTTGCCCTCTGGAATATCATATTCCATGCCCTTTCGATCCCTCAGTGTAGAAGCTGCCAGGTCCTGGGCTATTCTGATTGTGTTTCCACAATATTGAAATTGTTTCTTCCTGGCTGCTTGGAGTATTTTCTCCTTGATCTGGGGATTCTTGAACCTGGCTATAATATTCCTGGGAGTTTTCTTTTTGGGATCTTTTTCAGGAGGCGATCTGTGGATTCTGTCAACCTCTATTTTGCCCTGTGGATCTAAAACATCAGGGCAGTTTTCCTTGAGAATTTCTTGAAGGGTGATTTCTAGGTTCTTTCCTTGATCATGGCTTTCAGGTAGTCCAATAATTTTTAAATTGTCTCTCCTGGATCTATTTTCCAGGTCAGTGGTTTTTCCCATGAGATATTTCACATTGCCTTCTAATCTTTCGCTTGTTTGGATCTGCTTAACAGCATCTTGATTTCTCATAAAGTCATTAGCTTCCATTTGCTCCAGTCTAACTCTGAAGGAATGAATCTCCTCAGTGTACTTTTGAGATTCTTTTTCCATCTGGCAAATTCAACTTTTTAAGGCATTCTTCTCCTCATTGCCCTTTTGGGCCTCCTTTGCCATTTGAGTTAGTCTATTTTTTAAGGTGTTGTTTTCCTCAGTCAGGCTGTCGACCCTCATTTCATACTTTTCCTGCATCCTTCTCATTTCTCTTTCCAATTTTTCCTCCACTTCTTATTTGATTTTTAAAGTCCTTCTTAAGGTCCTCTATGGCCTGCAACCCACTCATGTTTTCCCCTGGGGCTTTTGGAGCAGGACTTCTGACCTCACAGTCCTTTTCCGCTCTATGCCCCCAAAATAGGAGTCTAGGGTTGCATTTTTCTGTTTCCTTTGCCTTGGCATGTTGCCACTTAATTGCCTGACTTTTGGGCTTGTTGCCACACTATGGCTTTAAGGCCAGCTAGAGGAATTTTCGTCCCGAACGTGTGGGGGGCAACTTCCGTTTCTGGCAAGCTGTAAACCCACCCACAACTTCTACCCTAGAACACAATCCAGATCCAGGGAGGTTAAAGCAAGAGCGATTACCCCCCAAGACTGATCGCTGGATCTCCCCACGATTTGTAGGCTGGGAGCCAGAGCTGCCTCTGAAAATTGCAAAATGGCGTGTCTCCTCAGCGGCTTCTAGCCCCCAGGGGAGGGAGCTGACGCATTCCCCAAATACAGGTCCCAAAGTCCATAGGACACTAACCTCTTACTTTGTCCTAGGCATGTCTATGTTGATAATTCTGGCGTCTCCACAGCTCCTGGTGTTCTGGGGTTCCTCCAGGTGGCTTCTGGCCCTGCTGCCCTGGGGCTAAAACCTCGGCTCACGTGGACCTGGGCTCGGCTTGGCTCCTGCGCTCTGCGCGCTGCCAGGTCCCAGACCTCTGCGCCGGTCCTTCCTGCAGGGCTGCTGGGCTATCCTCAGTGGGAGGTTAGCTTCTCTGTGTCGTTCTGTGGGTGCTGGGGCTCCAGAAGTTGTTCACAGTCCTTTTTTACATAGTTTGTGGGGAATATGGAGGCAGAGAGGCTTGGACGAGCTGTTTCTACTCTGCCATCTTGGCTCCACCCATGTATCAGAATTTTAATAGAGATAGAGATGCTGCTTCCCCCATGAACCCTTTCTTAATTTCCCAGTTGTATTTTCATATGAACCCATGTGGGATTTTCCTTGGTAAAGATACTGGAGTGATTTGCCATTTCCTTATCCAATGTATATGCATGTTTGTGCATATATATGTATAACTACACATATACACATACACACATGCCGAGCCACCCATCCCCATACAGAATATAAATTTGTTGAGGGCAAGTATGGGTCTGTGAAGTCAAAGTATGTGTGGAAAGTGGTACCTGGGACAATTTACACAGAATTCTTCATTGAAGCAGGAAGTTATGATCCATGGATGGAAGGTAAGGTAGTCTCAGTTTTGAGTTTATGCAGGTTTGCTCCTCTACCCTAGCTTTCAGAGACTCTGAAAGTAGTAGTGGTTGCTAACGTAGTAGTGCCTATCACTACTAAGAACGCAGCTGAAGTGGGAAGACAATGAGAACACCGTCCCTAGTTGACTGTAATGGTGATGTAATTTGAATTTGAAGATCCCTTTGTGTTGATAAAGGTAGCAGGAACTTAGCACTTAGTAATTGATCAAGCTTTTGTTGGGGAAACAGAAGGTATGAACTCCTGTCTCCTCTTGTTGATGTAACAGGAAGGGGTTGGCTGAAACAGGAAGTAGCTAATGCTATAGATATAAGAAAAGCCCCAGAGAAGCACAGTCAGAATTTCTTGGGACCAGCATCTGGTGGCAGAACAGCTACAGAAGAGAGAATCGAGAACTGAGTCAGAATTTCCTGATAACTTACTGTGGTAGAGCTTCTTCTGACCATGAGCCCAGAGCCTGGACCCCAGAGCCCAGAGCCAGGAGCCAGGAGCCAGAAGTCTAGGTGACTGAGGAAGCATGACTGGGATGCTGAGACTTTGTCTGTGGCTTGGTTGAGCCTTGAATTCTCTGGAGCAGAAATTGTGAAGGATCTGACATGGACCAGACCCTGTGAATTTCAGTGTGGAGCTGGACCTACCCAGAGATCTGGAGAAGGAACTGGGAGCTGTCTGCCATTGAACCCAGGTGACAGTCTGGTGAATTCCCATGGAAGGGGATCCAGGAAATCTGAGAACCAGCCCCAAGTCAAGATGAAAAGACCTCTCCTTGTATACTGAGTAATGATGAAATTGTAGTTTACTAGTGACCTAGGGGTGGAGGGTCTGTATTTCCTATTGTACTTAGTGGTTAATGATACTTAGTAATTGATTGCTGAATAAATGATTGAGTTAACTTAAATGTGCCCCTGAGTGGAAGACTTTTACAATTGTATTTGAGATGACTGTTCTTTGTTCTAAGTATTGTGACCACTTTGGTGAAAGCTATGTGGCCATTTTAATGATAAGCTGTTGTGAGTATTATATTGTGATTTTTCTGTGATAAGTTATAACATTGTGAATGCTATACCCTTGATTTTCTGTGAATGTTTTGCTTTGCTTTGTTATTGAATAAATAGAGTGCTCACTATACTATATAATCAGAATCTTAAAAGCTGTTCACAGTAGGATTCTTCTGGAAAGCTGCTCATGCATGGCATTACATTGACCAGGTTGTGTGAGATGACCCCTGTTATCTTTAAGCATAAAATCCTCCACTTCCTACACTAGAAATTCTCATTATTTCTTATACATAGTAAATGCTTAATAAGTATGTCAAATTGAATCCTCAAATCTTATCATAATAGCCTCCTAACAGGTCTCCCTTCTTCCAGGGGGGACTCCACTCTTCAGTTTATCCTTCTCATTCTCACCAGAACAATCTTCAAAATACACAAATTTGATGAGATCATTTCAGGCTGTTGGCATCTAATTGGTAGTTTTGTTTATATTATTTTCTTTCCTATAATCTCCATTCCACCCATACTAGATTAATAAACTTTCTTCATTTTTCATCCCACACTTTCTATGTTCCATCCTTAGAATACATTGCCTCTATTTTTCCACTGCCTTTGCAGCCTTTTCTTTCTTCATTGACCAGCTCAGGTGTCACTAGTTCAACTAGTCTTCCCTGATTTCAGTAGATACAAATATCTCTCTCCTCACATAACATTTGGTATGGATCTTTTCTTTGCTCCTATCATGTTCTACCTTATGTTATACTTTCTGTACCTACTGAATTTCTCCAACCACATTATAAGTTACATGAAGCAAGAGCTATGTCATGTTTCTTTCTTGTATCCTCAAAGCTGACTGCACATACTAAATAATTAATAATTTTTTGTTGTACATGTTTATTGAATTAGCAATTTTTTAAAAAATAAAAAACAGCCATTTTAGTATCTTTTGATAGATGGGGTACAAGAAAATAAGAATCTAATCAAGAATAATATGAGGGGGTGGAGCCAAGATGACAGCATAGAATCAGGAAACCTCCGTATGCCCCCTCCATAACCACCTCAAATACCTATAAAAATGACTTTAAACAAACTTTAGGGCTACAGAACCCAAAAAGTGACAGGAAAAAAAAAACAAAACTCCCCCTGAAGACACCCTGGCAGTCCAGCAGGAAGGGTACATTGCAGCATGCTGGGAGTAGAGCACAGGTGAGTCTGTAGTTTTAGCCTCAGGGTGGCCACTACCAGCCCCAGCTGAAGGGACTTCAGGAGAGTGGATCACCAGCTGCTGTGGTAGTTTCCAGATTTATCAACCCATAAATGCCAAAGACAAAGTGAGAGGTCAGTGGACTATGAATACAGGGGGTCTAGAGTACAGTTTGACCTCTTTCCCTGCAGGGAGAAATGGCTGAGTGAGGCACAATTGGCTCCTGCCGCATGGCTGCTTCAGAGATCCTACCCTGAAGATTGTAGGGGGACCAAGCAACCAGTCTGAGGGGTAATCGATCTTGCTTTAACCTGCTTGGATATTAATTGCTGTCTACGGTGGAGGTCCTGGGATGCATCACAAGTGTGCCAGAGCCAGTGGAGGCTTCTGAGAGGGCACCCAACTAATAGCTCCAGCAGCTGAGAAAACCCCAGTGATTTGTGACAAAGCTCTCCTCTCTGGAAACAGAGTTCTACTGTGGCAAAAAGCTCAAAAGTGAAGTAATTGAGTGGCAACATGAGCAAGCAAAGGGAGCAAAGCAGGCACAGCAATCTGACTTTAGACTCCTTTTTTTGGCAACAAAAAGGATCAAAGCATGGAACAGGAGGAAGACAACAAAGTCAGAACTCCTGCACCAAATGCTTCCAAGAAAAATAGGAATTAGTTACAGGTCAGAGAGGAGCTTAAGAAGGATTGTGAAAACCAAATAAGAGAAGTGGAGGAAAAATTGGGAAGAGAAATGAGACTGATGCAAGAAAATAATGAAAAGAGAGTAAAAAAACCTGACTGAACAAAATAACACCTTAAAAATAGACTAATTCAAATGGCAAAAGAGACTCAAAAAGCCAATAAGTAGAAGAATGCCTTAAAAAACCAAATTTGCCTAATGGAAAAAAGAATATCAAAAGCTTACTGAAGAGAATAATTCCTTCAGAATTACAGTGGAGTAAATGGAAGCTACTGACTTTATGAGAAATCAAGATACTATTAAATAGACCCAAACAGGGGTGGCTAGGTGACACAGTGAATAGAGCACCAGCCCTGGAGTCAGGAACACCCAAGTTCAAATTGGGTCTCAGACACTTGACACACTTACTAGCCATGTGACTTTGGGCAAGTCACTTGACCTAAATTACCCTAAAAAAGCAAAAGAACCAAACAAACAGATCCAAACAAATGAAAAAATAGAAGGCAATGTGAAATATCTCATTAGAAAAACCACTGACCTGGAAAACAGATGCAAGAGAGATAATTTTAAAAATTATTGGACTACCTGAAAGCCATGATCAAAGAAAGAACCTAGAAATCATCCTTCAAGAAATTCTCAAGGAAAATTGCCCGGATGTTTCAGAACCTGAGGTCAAAATAGTGGTCAAAAGTTGAGAGAGGAATATAATGAGAGGAGATGGGGAGAGACAGAATGGGGCAAATTATCTCATATAAAAGAGGCAAGGAAAAACTGTTACAATGGAGGGGAAGAACAGGAAGGCAAAAAGGAATGAATCAACCTTACTCTCATTGAATTTGGCTTAGGGAGGGAATAAAATACAAATTCAATTGGGTATCTTACCCTGTAGGGAAAGCAGGGTGGAAGGATATAAGAGGGCGGATGATAGAAGGGAGGGCAGATTGGGGGAGAGGGAAGTTGGAAGCACCCACTTTTGAAAAGGGACAGGGTCAAAGTAGAGAATAGAACAAGTGGGGGTCAGGATAGGATGGAGGGAAATAGAGTCAGTCTTTCACAATATATCCACTATGGAAATGTTTTGCATAGCTACAAATGTGCAGCCTATATTGAATTGCTTATCTTCCTAGTAAGGGTAGGTGATGAGGGAGGAAGGGAAAGAATCTGGAATTCAAAGTTTTAAAATCAAATCTTTAAAAAATATATCATCATCATCATCATCATCATCATCATCATCATCATCACCATTATTTTTACATGCAACTGGGAAATAAGATATACAGGCACTGGGGTATAGACATCCATCTAGCCCTCCTGGAAAGTCAGAGGGTGAATGGGGGAGGATATAGGAGAGAATAGACTAGGGGAGGGGGTATAAAGTAGAATCACTGTTTTGAGGTGGTGGGTAGGGAAAAGACGGGGAGAAAATTTATCACCCAAAATCTTTTGGAAATGAATGATGTAAACTAAAAATAAACATAAAATTTAATAAAAAAAGAGTAATATGAATAATCAAGTATAATTTAAAATATGCCCAGATGCTATTATATTATAATGTAAGAAAACACTGATATATGTATGTATACATATACACATTTGTATGTATGTATTTTTTTTAACAAAAGAATCCAGGACTCTTTAATTTACTATGTTAGCCTTGAAAGGAATATTACAAAACTTCTCATCTAAGTTCCTCATGCAGAAGCAAAAATCTGTAGAGGTTGTTCAACTTGCTCATAATTATACAACTACTAATGAGAAAGACAGAATTAGAATCCAAATTTCTTTAATCTAGTCAAAGGACTAACAGGAAAATAAAGAAATAACAGGAAAATAAAGAAAACTGAATTCAAAAGGACATCCCTAATAGTGTTCTAACAAAATGGTGGATCAAATTTTATTTTCTGTACTCTCTTTGTCCCAATTTAAAATAATTCAGGCATTGTAATATTTATTATGTTGCAATAAGTGTATTAATATTTTTGAATAGGTATGATATTATGTTATGCCACATGTTTCAGATCACTGCTCCTGGCAGCTTTATTTCAATATATACCTAACCTAAGGATCTCTAATGACTAATGCCCCCCATCTCCTGTTGCTCTTCTTCCTTCCCCAAAAAAGCATTTAATGAACTTACATTTTCTAGTAAATTATTATTCCTTCAGTCTCCTCAAGACCTAACATTTTATGACTCAATTATAAAACAATACATTTCAACCCCCACAATTATTACATGCATACATACATACACACACACACACACACACACACACACACACACACACACACACATATATATATATATATATATCTGCCCCCAAAACACACAGAACCCCTTTCTATTAAACTAATTTTTAAGAGCAGGATCAGGTTCTTTTTCATTTATGTACTCCTAAATTTACTGGTAAAATGCTAAGTCACTGAAAAACATACAATAAACGTTTAATAAATGAGTGAATGAATGAATGGAGTAATGGATGAATGAAGGTTCATAGTAGTTTTATGATATTGCTCCAGATAGGACAGTTAATATTTTTCACCATTGGATCCATAGCTTTAATTATATCTGCTTATTAATTCATAGTTTTTCATACTACTACCCTAGAGAATTGGATATAATAAAGTTTATACAAAAAGTTACCAAGCATTTCGCCAAATATATTTGAGTTCAGCAATTACTCAGATGGCAGGAACCACCATTATTTTGAATAATTTTAGTCCAGAAAGTAGAAAAAAAATTGAAGCTTAACAAAAATACCACACCATGAATTCCATAGGCTTCCTCTAGTATATCAGGCAGAGAATAACTCTTATTGAATAAGCCTTTTAACCTTATCATTCTCTGTATTTTGGAGGCTAGCTAATTGTCAGTTGTTTACAGCAGTTAAAAAAACACCTCCTTTAATCATGAAAATCACGAGATTTTAGTTTTTCTTTGATGGACATATATCATTTTATATATTATATTACATTTGACTGATTTATTGTTATGAAGAAAGAATATTTAAATAATAAGGACAAAATATTCTGGGTAAAAGTTATAAAATATTTAGGTCATTGTACAATAAAATTATTTCAATAAAATTGAAAGAATCTCAACACCTGTGTGTATTTAGAGATGGATGTGCTCTTTAACATTCAAAACATAACAGGATTCCTTATCTGCAAAATGGGATTAATAATACCTATTTCATAATTCCCATAAAGGGATGTTGGTAAGATAAATTTGATAATGTCTGCAATGCATTTTGAACTTCTTGGAGAATGCCATTCAAAAATACAATGGAAGTCAAATGTTATCACTGCAGGCTACTGCTCTGGAATGAAATCATATTTGAGTCCACTACAGAAGTGTTAAATAAGAGTGATTTGAGGTGAATACATTCATGAAAAAGAAACGTTCACTGTATAATAGACAGATGAATTGAAAACTCTGTACCCAATCATCATTTTTATCCTATATTTATGATAAATCTTGTTAAAATTAGACTAATAGAAAATTTGGTGAAACAATGGAATGTTATTTTTTATTATAGGCATATAAAATAGAGGTATTAACCATTTAAATGCTAAATATTTTCCTTTGTTAAGATGGGTTTTTCTTAAGAAGCAAAACTGTAGAATGTATCAGACCTAATACAGGGAATGAGGAATATATTTTCGGATATGACAAATGTGATGATTTGCTTTGCTGGACTATTCTTATTTATTACAAGGATTGTATTGTTCTTCTTGTTGTTTATGTGGGGGATGGGGAATAGCAGCAATGGGGAAAGGGGAAAAGTATTGATCACACTGCAAAAAAATCATTGAAACATTTTTAAATAAAGAGAAGAGAAGCAAGTTCAGAATGAAACATAGACAAGCATATCTGCTTTGAAGGCAATACCTTGATTTATTATATTCTTTTTTTTAAGCTGTACATAATAAAGACCTTTGGTTTCATATATTATCGCCTCCTCCTCTCACTTTCTCATTCTCTGTCTCTGTCTCTCTCATTAAATTCAAAGCATAGAAATTATGTAAAAAAGGCAATACAATGTAATAAATGGAGGTTAAAACCTCTCAATCAGTACGATTTGGGTTTGAGTTCTGCCCTTGAAACATACTGTGTGAACTAAGGAAATTAATTAACCCGTCAGTGCCCAAAAAGCTCTTTTAAAAGAAAAATGGAATTATCATTGGTAGAAAAACCTTTTATTTCTTTTCAGATGGGCTCTCCCTACATAAATAAAGTCACAACTCTGATCCCTGACCTTTAAAAAGAAGATATTATATAGTTTATGAATATATCTCTTTTAGATACTTATATAATAACAATAGGAGGTTAGGTAACACAGTGGATAAAGTACCAGGTCTAGATAAGGAAAACTCATCTTTGTGAGTTCAAATCTGGCCTTAGACACAATTACTTGTGTGACCCCGGGCAAGTCACTTAACTGTGTTTGCCTCAGTTTCCTCATGTATAAAATGTGCTCGAAAAGGAAATGGTAAACCATTCCAGTGTCTTTACCAAGAAAATTCCAAATAGTGTCACAAAGTGTCAGACATGACTGAAAAATGACTAAATGGAATAATAACAGTAACAATAATACCTTTCATTTCTATAGCAATACAACTCACAAGTTCATTTTATATGCATAACTAATTTACTTAAAGACTACTAAATCTGAAGAAAAGTTAAATGAAGTTTAAAAGCCATCTCAAAGCCATCAAGATGATAGGTTACAGTAGTCTTGGTCATAGGTGATGAGGATGTCCAACTGGCAAGACAGACAACTGTATGTGGAAGGTAATAGGGTTCCAGTTACTTGTTCATATATAGTTGTGTTAATTACATGAAGCTAAAATTTGTCCTATCCTCAAAAAGCACCATAATTTTATCCCATAAGAATCTTAAACTCAATATGTCCAAAACAGAAGTTATTATTTTCTCCTTCCTTCTCCTGGACTTTTATATTACCCTTGAGGTCACCATTATCCTCCCAGTTAGCCAGTTTTGCAACCTGGATGACAGTTTCAAATCCTCAGTTGCTAAATATTGTCATTTTCTACTTTAACAATGTGTCTTGATTATATTGCTTTCTCTAGAGTCACATTGCGAGTTCAGACTTTCATTGCCCCTTGTATGGACAGTTACAAGAACTTTCCAACTGATCTCCCTGCCTCAAAACCCTCCCCACTCCAAATCATTCTTCACATAGCTGCCAAGGTGATTTTTCTAAACAGTAGGTTTGACCATGTCATCTCCCTGCTCAGTAAACTCCAATAGCTCTCTATGCACTTCAGGATAAAACATTAAGTCATCTATGTGATCTGTGTGACATTTAAAGTATTTCCAAACCTGCCCCCTTTCAACATTTTGAGTCTTCTTTTACTTGAGTTTTCTATAGTCATTCTATAATCCAGGCATACTGGGCTACTTTCTGTTCCTTGCATCATGACACCACATTTTATTTCTACGCTTTTTCATTGGCCATCCCTGGCAGCCCCTTATATCTGTTTCTTTGCTTCTCTGATTTCTTTCTACATAGGACCTTTTCTGGAGTTTCCTTTCTCCTGCTCCCTATTTCTAATGAGTTCCTTTTAAAATTACCTTCAGTCTTCTCTGTATATATCACACATTTTTTTTTCATGTTTGCTCCTCCATTAAAATATGAGCTACTTGGGGCGGCTAGGTGGCGCAGTGAATAGAGCGCCGGCCCTGGAATCAGAAGGACCTGAGTTCGGAGCCGGCCTCCGACACTTAATCCACACAAACAAAAACCTAGCCGTGTGACCTTGGGCAAGTTACTTAACCCCAATTGCCCTAAAGGGGCGGCTAGGTGGCGCAGTGAGTAAGAGTGCCGGCCTCGGAGTTTGGATGACCCGAGATCAGATCCGGCCTCAGAAAATGAGCACCCACGCATAAATCAAATGACTAGCCGTGTAACCTTGAGCAAGTTACTTAACCCCAATTGCTTTAAAAAAAAAAAATATGAGCTACTTGAGGGTAGGAAGTATTTTGACTTTCTCAGAATTCACAGTACTTAGGACATGTAACATATTTTAAAATGCTTGCAGACTGAATAGCTAACTCTAGAAAATATCTAAATCTATACTTTTTTGTATTTCAAGATTTTCAGGAGGCATATGACTTATTGGAAATTTCTCCATGGAAAATATTATTCCTAAAATATTTTGTTCCATAAAAATATAAAATAAACATGATTAAACTAACAATAATAAAAATAACATTAACTTTTCAAATATTTTTCCTGATGGTACTATTGAATCAAGCACAATGTTTCAGATAGGAAATCACTGACTTTTTAATAGGTATCAAATTTCTCCAAAGTTAAATTAAAAATCAGTATTGATTCTATTCCTTTTCTTTGACTCTTTTAGTTACATAATTTAGATCCAACTTCCTCACATAATATTTTTCCTTACTTATATATTCCTAACAAAATATAGATTAAAATTTGAAAAGTCTATCTTTCTTAAAACTCAAAATGTTGGAAATAATTAGTGTTACTATGGCACAGAATAAGGTGTCAGAAACATCACACCCTGACATGTATGTGTTTAGAAGATAAGGTAGAACTCCTTAATTATTAATCATATGAAAATTATATTAATATGTTATATTATTATACATAATATTATTTTATATACAATATATTTAATTATATATTATATGATTAATTATATATTCTATTACCAAATCAATTAAATTATTAAAAATTAAACTTTCAAATGTATTATGGTAAAATAATCTTAAAGAATGAAGGGGACTAAACAAGAACCAGTAAATTTCTAAGAAAACTATGTATTAGACTATTAATCTGATCTCCCTCTATAAATGATAGAACTGGCAGACTGAGAGAAAGCAAAATATTTGATCTATATTAACTCGATAAAAGCTTTTAGTTATATTCACTTACATAAATTATTTAACCTGTATCAGCTTTAATTATTTCATCTATAAAATGGGAATAATACTACATTGACTGACTGAAGGCAGGGATCTGGATCAGGTAAACATATCAGGTTCTTTTCCAGCCTTAAAATCTATGATGTCTAATCTATAATCTTATTAGACTAACCTTAATAAAATTTTTTAAATGATATATTGGATATGAACCTGATTTTATAAAGTCTCCGAACTCCTAGAATTATTATCAACACACTTATGCTAATCAAAGAAACAATATAAATGTGTGCAGCCAGGTCTACAACTTAAAATGCTATTCATTGATGGGAATGAATGATTTGGGAATGTTGGTAGTCAAGGAACAGCAAGAGTAAAGGTATCCATATGCTCTTAAACTGGCAGAAATAGGAATAATCAGTGGAAGACACAAAGAGGCAAATTTAGGTTGGAAGTCAGGAAAAATTTCTTAATGGTTAGAGCTTGTCTGAAAGTAAAATGGGCTACCTTAAAAAGTGGTGAGTTCCCCTTAATGGAGCTCTTCAAGGAGGAGCTGGAAGTCTATTTATTATTTATATCATAGTATGGATTTTATTTATTTATATTTTTGCAGATATTATTTGGACTAGATAGCACTAGGGTCCCACCCAACTCTCAAATTCTGTATGATTTTATGAAATAACATACATTGGGAGCATAGGACTAGGGTACATAGTGCAGATTTGAACTAACAATATATGTGATAGTGGGCAAGGCATTCATTTTCTGGGATCAGCTTTCTTATCAGAAAAAGAAATGGTTTGCATTATGTCATATATTGTATACCTTACTCTCTTAATTTTGTGATAGTAAGACAATATATTGTGGGACAGTCCCAAACTAGGACAGTCTAGTTACTTAGGCCTAGATTAAAATGCAACAAAGTATTCAAGTATTCATATATCACAAAATTCAATTAAAACCATTTTTATTGATAGGAGATTGAAACAGTAAGTTTTTAAATAAAAGTAAAAAAAGAAGAAAAAAAAGAAATTCACTCTCCTCCTGCTCCAAAGTTACTATAGCAATCAATCACCTAGATCAAGAAATCATTCCCAAGAGGGCAGAAAGAGCTCAGGTGAAACTTCTGACACCAATTCTTATTTATCTAGGTTTTTTTTTAATACTTTGGATGGCAAAATAGTCAATACCCCACCTCCCCACTCTACCCCACCCCAATCTCCTTAGATAACCAGTCCAGAACATACTGATGGATTCCAAGGGCAAAGAAACTTCCTCCTGTCCTTAGTGATGCAGAGGGACTGGCTATCTGTTCATAGTAGGGACCTTATGTGCCATCTTCTTCATCCACGCTCATGGGTGTCTTCTGGGTACCCTTCAGCTTATCATTGTTTTTATTAAACTCTACTACTCAGAAATGAGCACAAAACTTCAGGTAAGGTCTGACAAGAGCAGAGAACAATGCAATGACCTTCCTATTTCTGGAAGCTATGCCTCTAACATAACCCAGGACCACATTAGTTCTTTTTTACTGCCAAATCTCAATGCTAACTCATAACTTGCTTACAATTCACTAAAATCACTCTTTTAAAAACCTGCTTCTGCCTTGCCATGCCTCCCCATCTTATATTGTTGATGTTGACTTTTTGTACCCAGGTGTAAGATATTACATTTATCCCAACTAAATTTCATCTTGCTATATTGAGACCAGTACTTTAGGATGTTAAAATCCCATTAAATCCTGACTCAATCACCAAGTGTACAAAATATTCTCATTGGCATTCAAAGCCCTTTCTAATCTGGCCACTTGTTACCTTTTCAGTCTTCTTATACCTCACTCCCAGACACACGCTAATTCAGTGACACTGGTTTCCTGGCTAATCCATGAACAAGACACTCCATCTCTTTGCTCTCGGCATTCTCTCTGAGTGTCCCTCATAATAGGAACACTCTCCATCATATACTCTGAATACAGACCTCCTTGGCTTCCTTTAAGTATCAATTAAATAAAAGCAACCCTTTACTGACCCCTCTCAATTCTATTAATTCCCTTTGTTGTTTCCTATTTATCTTTTATTTGGCTTGCTTTGTATACATTTCTTTACATGCTGTTTCCCTCATTAAATTGCAAGCTCCTTAAGAGTAGTCTCTTTTATCTCTTTTTTGTATCCCCAGAGCTTAGCATGGTGCCTGGCACAGAGCAGGCAATGAATAAATATTTATTGATTGATTATAGCTGTTCTCAGCATTGTGTCATGTGCAACTGGATTGACATATTGTCTACGTCTTTATTCAAATCAATGATAAAAGTGTTAAAACAGCACAGGGACAAGGATAAATTTCTAGGATGCTATACTGTTGACCTCCAACCACATGGCACTGAATAATTAGGAACTACACTTTCAGCCTGGTCATCCATCTAATTCTGATCCAGTCTTTCCATACTATTATCTGGTCTATATAATCTCCATCTCTACAAGAATGCTTACTCAAAAACTATGGTAAAATGAATAGACAATAAATAGAGCATTTCTCTTACATACTAGTTTTGTAATCCTGCCTGATCTTTACTTGAAGAAGTCATACAAGATATTTGTAATTACTACTTCCCCTTCTAAATATGTACCACAATATATTTAATATATTGTGTAATTTCCCAGGAATCTAATTTTAGCTCACTGGCCTATAGTTAGTTTACAGACTCAGGTCTCTTACCCTTTGCAGGGGGGGAAAGAGCATCAACTTTCTAGCCTTGGAGAGGCAGGGGGAAAGGCGTACTGCAGTTGCAGATTTTCTCATTCAGGTGTCAAGTGATATGGCATAAGAAGGAATTAGTAAAATCAATAATAGGCTTCTTAAAGAAGATGGAGTTACATAACTGATCCTCCTGGAAAAGAAAATTGGGGCTTCTTGGGCAGTGCTGTCTTTCTGGAGAGTTCAAGCCTTAACACTTTGTATTAATATTTAATACAACAACTCCTCAAACTGATCAGCTTCCCCTGATCTACATAATACATTTTGAAAAAATATTTATATTTCAGTATTTTGGTTAATATATAGGGAATAATTTATAGACAGGAAAGTCACTGATCACTTGATCAGCTGATTCTAAAAGAAAGTCTATTTCTTTCCTTGCTTGAAGTACTTAAAAAACCAGATACATTTTTATTTGTACAGGATAAATCATATATAGTCCTAACTAAGTATTTAAATAATGCATGATTTCTCAGAGCCCTTTACAATCTTCCAATTTCATGATATTATGCTTAAGGTAAAGGAGAATTTCTGAGATGCCAGTTATTTCAAACTTGTATAGATGAGCACACTTTGGAGGACGTGTTGACTCAGGGAATGAAGAAATGCTATTCATATATCACCATTATATTTGGAGGAAAAAAACTGTCTCTTAAAAAATAAGATACAATACAAATTAGATATATTGAGATACACTGTGGCCATGGTTGGAAATCCTACTTTATTATCACATCAATATAATTGATAATAAAGGTATATCATGATGCCTTTCTACAGGAACTCTACTGTAAACTCTATTTTTAGATGCTTTCCACTGAATAATCATGATTTAGAAACCCCTACAGGCACCTGCTCTTTTCAAGAAGTTGCACGATAGACTATGTTGTCTAAAATCATTATCTATAACCACCATTCTACCTGAGGCTGTCAGTCTGTGCTCACTCAATGTTTAGAGATAGCATCTAATTTTCACTTGAAGGCAGATTTAGGTGAGTAATATTTACTGACATGAACCAGGGTGAAAGTAAGAGTGAAACTAAGTTATGTGTTAGGAAGAACGCCACTTGATTTTTGCTTTCTTATTCTAAAAAAAATTGCCTTTTTGTAATTAGGCATATTTGATATTATAGTAGTAAAGATTCTTTACTGAATGTTCCAGTGGATAGCTATAGTATAGACATTATTTCAATGTACCTTTTTATTTTGCTGTTTTTCTTCTAAACTTTCAGTAGTAGCATTGATGTGCATGGGTGGAAGGGTTTAATAGTAGAAGAGATGCCTTTTTATTATCTCTAAAAAAGACAGGCATATTTCACACTATAGGACTCCTAAAGGAAGAGTTGATTGTTGTTATTTTGAACATAAAGCAGACAAGTGAATAGTGTAATTTGTTTCTAAGTGATTGCTGCCTTAAGTATTACAATGGACCCATAACATGTAGAGTAAAACATGCTCACAAGACATTATCGTAATTCTTATAAATTGCAGTAACTGCAATCTAGCAGACTGAGAAATTACTGTCCTTATCACCCTAAATACTGCTACTACATTTATATCACACCATCTCAGAGATGGAAGGGACCTCAGGGGCTTTCTAGGCCAAACTGTTCATCAACCAGAATCCCCTCTACATTGCACCTAACAAGGGATGACCCAGTCTTTTTTGGAAGATCTCCAATGAGGAGAGCTCACTACCTCCTGAGGCTTCTCATTCAGCTTTGTGGTGCTTTAACTGTGAGAGAGTTTTTCTTACGTAAAGCCTAGATGAACCCATTTGCAATATTCACCCATTACTCTATTGCACTCTGTGGTTGAAAATTAGAAAGTGCTTTTTGGAGAACTGAAATATCTCATTTTATCTTTTACTATAACCTTATGGCATATATTGTCAAAATAATCCCTGTATTCATAGATGAGTATACTGCATTACTGAGTGGTGAAATAACTTGCTTAAGATCACACAGCTATTCAGTAGAGAACCAAAGACTGGAAACGGACTCTGATCTTAATAATAATATTCTTTCTATTAGACTAGTTTGTCTAATTGTGGATTTTCCTAGATCCCATTTCAGTGGAATGGATCTTGATTGAAATTGTTATTTTAGTAGGTCAGATAATCACTATCTGGCATTTCCATGTAGATTCTCTAATGACCTCTCCAGGGCTATCTGTAAGGATTTCACACTCGTGTGTGTGTGTGTGTGTGTGTGTGTGTGTAGGGGAAAAGTCTGTGTTATCCTATGGCAGAATTTAAAAAGTATTGGTGTCATGTTTACTAATTTTCACATGTTACTACAAGTATAAAGGGTCTATCATTGTTGTATATCAACAGCTATAAAAAGTCAATAAATGCACACATTTAATTTTACAATAAGTACCTGAAATGACATTCAATAAGTATTGAATCCTCATGGATTAATTCAGTCAGTTCTTTATGTTGATAATGCTCAGTGGAATTTATTGATATTGCACATTCACCATATTGGATTCCTTAGCTTTGCAACATCTGGCTAAGTCTACTCTTCCAATGAAATCTCCCATTGCAAGATCACCCAGTTTCCAACCTCCCTAACATGCCTCAGATTTACTCACTTCCACCTTTCTTCCTTTCATTCTACACACATTGAATATATAAAGAGACAGATTTTGGCTGTATTTCTAATGCCAAGGCACAGGAACAAGAACAGGCTGGATATCAATTGAACAAATTAACTTACATTTTATGTAAGTTGCTTAGAAACCTTCTGAAGTCCTGTTCACCTTTGGGAATCTATGAGTCCTTGATTCTAATTTGATCAAAGTGCAGGTAGGAGGGGGACCAAAGAAATGAGCCATAGGCTAGCCACAGGGAAGATATGGCACATATTAAGACAAAATGTGGATATAAAATACCCTTTGACAGGTGCCCAGGTTTCTATGATTAAGCAAAATATGATCATCATAAAATCGGGGGGTGTTTTGCCACCATTTCTGAGTCACAGTAGCTTAAATGAAACTAATTGCTGACTTTGCAAACTTGGAGAATTAAATAAAGATTATTTATTATTAGTGATGTTCATTGAGACCATGTAGAGGACAGGAAGTCAATCAACAAACATTATTAAGTACTTACTAAGTCTGAGATATTGTTAACCAGCTATGTCTACATCTAGTTGCCCTTAAATCCAGAAAGGCTACATTATCTTAGCCAATTTCTGCCCTGCTTCCATTGACTTCTTCCAATGCAGTCTCCAAACTGGAACTCTAGTCCAAAGGCCATCCTTGTCTTGTCTGATGACAGACTACTTTATATCTAGTTGGTCCCAGACCAAGCCAAACACTTTTTCACATCAACCACCTTCCACCTTGGCTCTGTACCCTTACAAAACTCTTTCTTTCATTTCTGGCTTTGGAGAAATGTAGTTAAAGCAACATTGCTTCTAGAAACAGCATGTCAATGAATTGCCCATTGTTTTACTCATCATCTCTATGATTTTCCAGATCAGAATGCAGTTCCCTGACTATCACTCTCTTCTAAGTATTATCTTCCCCTATTAGAATGTAAGCTAACTGAGAGGAAGGATTGCTTCACTCTAATCTGTATCCCCATAATATCTGGCACAAAGTACTTTTCCCCCTATTCATTCTGTGAGGAAAAAAAGGAGATGAAAAAGAAAACGTTTTGTTCTCCAAAAATTGATCAGATAATGGAGGAAAACTTGTTCCTCTCTCCAATAACATATGTTAGCAAATTAAAAGACAATTAAGCTAAGGGCAAGGGAAAGTGGTTCACAGGTAGTAGTTTTACATTTAAGCAGAACCTCTTCCAGAAGAAGAATAAGTCTAGAAGCTAACGGTATCATTAGAAGGTTAATAAGAGTATTAACTACTTTATATTAAAATTACTGGAAATTGATAACAAAAAGAAACAATGGTAGGAAGCCAAGACTATCTAAATATGTCTAAGAATTGTTTTCTTAAGTCTTGTTTCAATCAGTATCTTATTAATATAACCTTTCTACATAATATTAATATGCAGAAACATAAATATTAATTATTACCTACCTCAAGCAAGAGACTTTACCTCTCAGACCTTCTGTTTTCTCATGTGTAAAATTCGTGAGTAGGACTAGATGTATCTAAGGTGTCTGTCAGTGCTTATATTCTGTGAGCTTGTTAGTGTTTCCTTTATCAAACTAGGGACATGAATTTCCTGGGGTACAATAGGCTTGCCTATTAAATCAGAATCAAAGTGAACCAAAGATAGTGTTCTCTCTTCTCTGGTCTCTTCCACCTCCTTTATCTTACTTGTTTTTAAGTTCTCTTTTCATTCTTTTTCTGCCTTTCACATGGAAAGGCTTCTCACCATCTCTCACAATAGGAATGATTTCCTATAGGAACTACCTCAGGATTCATATCCTTTTAAGAGACATTTTTGATAGGTTCTTGTAGTGACAACCACACTGTCATACCCAGAATGGCTTCTAGCACAGCTTCTTAGATCTGCTTACTAGGAAAGATAGCTGTTTAGGGGGTCAGCAATCATTTTTAATTACATTCACTAGTTCAGGGGAAAAGTCAGCACTCAGAACTTCAGAGAAAATAGAAGCAGACAAATAAAGACCAATAGATAGAACTCTGACTACCTGAATCAAAGCAATATTACTATATACATTCATCCCTGGATTAAGAGAGCCTTTCCATCTGAGTAATTTGGAGAATTCTGAACATCAAACTACTCAGAATCTCAGTCAGGGAATCACAAGATTCCCTGGAATTGGAATATTATATTCTGGAGGTCAAAGGAGCAAGGATTAAAACCAAGAATCACCTACTCAGCAAAACTGAGTATAATGCTTCAGGGGAAAATATGGTCATGTAATTAAATAGAGGATTTTCAAGCATTTTTTTTTTTTGCTTTTTGGAGGGCAATTGTGGTTAAGTAACTTGCCCAAAGTCACATGGCTAGGTTTTTGTTTGTGTGTGTGTTAAGTGTCTGAGGCCGGATCCGAACTCAGGTCCTTTTGACTCTAGGGCTGGTGCTCTACTCACTGCGCCACCTAGCCGCCCCAGATTTTCAAGCATTCTTGATGAAAAAACCAGAGCTGAATAGAGAATTTGACTTTCAAATATAAGAAGCAAGAGAAGCATGAGAAGGTAAACAGGAAGAAGAAATCATAAGGAACTTACTAAAGTTGAACTATTTACATTGCTATGGAAAAATGATAATTGTAACTCATGAGACTTTTCCCAATATGAGGATAATTGAAGTGAATATATATGTATATGTATATATATATTTGTACATGCATATATACATATATATGCTAATACATACATATATGTATGTATTGGAGGGTGTATGAGTGTATAAATATATATGTGTGTGTGTATATGTGTGTACATGTATACATAGACAGAGGGTACAGGATGAGTTGAATATGAAGGGATGATATCTAAAAAATTAAATTAAGAGGTGAGAGAGGAATATATTGGGAAAACAGGAAAGGGTAAATATTAGGGTAAATCATCTCATATAAAAGAGGCAAGAGAACACTCTTACAATGGAGGGGAAGAGAAGGAAGGTGAAAGGGAATGGGTCAACCTTACTGTTACTGAACTTGGTTTAAGGAGGGAATAAAACATAAACTCAATTGGGTATCTTACCCTGTAGGGAAAGCAGGGGGGAAGGAGATAAGTGGGGGCATGATAGAAGGGAGGGCAGATTGGGGGAGAGGGTAGTTTGAAGCAAACATTTTTGAAAAGTGACAGGGTCAAAACAGAATAAGTGGGAGGCGGGATAGGATGGAGGGAAATATAGTCTTTCACAATATAATTACTATGGAAATGTTTTGCGTAACTACACAGGTACAACCTATGTTGAATTACTTGTCTTCCCAGTGGGGGTGGGTGAGGAGGGAAGAAGGGAAAGACTGTGGAACTCAAAGTTTCAAAAAGCAATGTTTTTTTTTTTTTTTATGCAACTGAGATGGGAGGCACTGGGGTATAGAAATCCACCTTGCCCTACTAGAAACTTCGTGGGGGGCATGGGGGAGGATATATGAGAGAACAGATTGGGGGAAGGGCATTCAGTAAGGTTGGTATTTTGGCGTGGGGGGCAGGAGGAAGACAGGGAGAAAAATTTGTAGCTCAACATCTTGTGGAAATGAATGTTGAAAACTAAAAATAAATACATAAATTTGAAAAAAACAATCTTGTTCTATTACAAATAGGGAAATATGTGGAGTGTAGAGTCAAATAAATATGATTTTAAAAGTCAGCTGTCTCACATCTATGCAGTTTTCCAATGAAACTGTAACACGAATATGTTCATGAATATGATTCTAGATTGGTATTTTCATTAGCTATGTCCTATGTCTAGAATGTTCTTTCTCCTCATCTCTGAATCCTAGCCTCCCTGTCCTCCTTCTTATCGCAGCTAAAATCCCACCATTTACAGGATGTCCACCTCAATTCCTCCTCATTCTAGTGCCTTCTTGCTGATTGTTTGTAATTTATCCTTTATATATAGCTCATTTGTACATAGTCATTTGCATATGGTCTCTTCCATTAGACTGTGAGCTCCTTGATAGCAATGGTTGTCTTTTGCTCCTTTTTGTATCCCCAGAATTTACCACAGTGCTTGGAATACTTCTTAACTGTCCCTGGAACATAGTAACTGACTGATTTTCCTACTGTCTAATAAGCGCTATTTTACAGCAATGTAAATTGGAACTTCAAGTCCTTATCAATCAGGACAAAACTTTCAAACAAAGACTTCCTTTGCATAATTTTCTCCATAATTTTTAAACTCTTATGATGAAATATAGACTTCATGATCAATGACAACTATTTCTAGGAACTATTTTATGTATTGTTTGTCATTGCTATTATATATTCTGAATTGTTAAGTATATAAATTGCAGCTTACCTTCAGTCTTTCACAGGTCAGTTAACAATGGCATAATATGGGAATGATGAAAGACATTGCAAATGTATATTCACAGAATAATCAACCTAGTGTAATTGGCATATGCATAAAAAGAACATTTCTGTCTAGACTACATCTCAGACCACTTAATTCATTTTAGGGTAAAGGACACTTTATTCCTGTGACCTCATATAACAAAAATATCTTGTGATTTACTTAATATTTCTTTAGGTTGTGTCCAGGCTTACATAATAAGCTTGAAAAATGCCATAAAATCCATCTTCTGAAGATTTTCAATATAAAAAATCAAACATTTATATTAAAATTAAAAATCCAGATTCAACAAAATTAGTAGTTATATTTTTATTATTTAATTAGTAATTTCCATGAAATATAAATACAAATAATCAGGAAGGGTTGGATTTATTCTAATGGATATTTTTTTATCATTGAAATGGCACCTACTTCACTAGAAGTGAGAATTGAAACATGACCTCACTCCATGTACAGTCTAGTACAGGTAGTATTTATTGACCACCTACTATGTGCTAGGCACTGTAAAGGGCCATGGAGATATAAAGAAAGGCAAAAGAAGGACTTATTGTCTAATAGACCAACACTGATTCTTAAAGTCAATGTAATAATAAGCATTATTAGGCACATACTTAGGTAGGACAAGTGATTCATATATATAATCACACACAGTAGAAGGATTCTAGGAAAGCTCTTCTGCCAAAACATATATCTTTACCCAGCTCTCACACTTTCTCTAATTCCACCATTATATTTCAATCCAAGATATACATTTCTTTCGGATCCATGTGTCCAAGTGCCCTTCTATTAAATACCAGTCTGGTCAAGATAGAAGTGGCATAGTTCTCAAGAAGTATAGAGAAAAGATCATCACAGTGGTCTTGGTGTTTAGAATAGAAGCCTTTTATATAGGCAATACAAATATAGGAAGGCTGAGAACCTTCTCTGTTAAGATGTGTTTTTTGTCACAACACAGGCAATAAACTTTCTAAAAGTTAGGGCATGTCTTATTTATACTTCCTATCTCCCATAGCACCTAACACAATACTCTAGGCTAAAGATACTTAGTTCCTGAAACCATTTCTTATTTAACATGATTTCTGGCCTCTACACTATTCTGATTGTACTCCTTTGCATATGTAAAAGATTATCAATGTCTTTTTTATATTATGACAACGAGAATTGATTATTATACTTTAGTGCACTCTGAAAAGAACAAAGTATGGTGAGATTATCATCTCTAATGTAATGGACACAATATTTTAATGAATGCTGCTTTTTATATCACCGTCATGTCACATTATTGACATAATGAGACTATAACCAATTAAAACTCTTATGTTTTATATGTACTACTCTTAAATGAATTTTTTTTTATTCTAGTTGATTTATTAAAATCTAAGTATTGGACTTTGCATTTATGCTTGTGAAATTTTACCCTTTTGGATTCAGTCTACTGTTCTAGCCTCCTGAAATCCTTTAGGTTATGGATGTAATTATCCAATATATTATCTATATGAGCTTTATGTCATTTAAAATTTGCTATTAATTCCTGTTATATTTTACACAAATCATTGATAAAAATCCTAAAACAATACAGGACCAAATAGAAATCCTTGTAGCATGCTGTTGGAGAAAGGTCTGACATCAATCCATTAATCAATGCTTTGGGGATAAATGATCATTCATCCCCTGATTGGTTAACCTTAAACACCTTGTCCTGAAAGGGATCATGTGTTTCTCATTTATTCATTTCCTTAATCTGAACATACCGTTCTCACTCTTTTTATTTTAAGCATTTTTATAAGCCAAGGCTCATTCTGAACTTTCACCAATGTAAGATCATTCTCCATACTATTTTTCTCTTTATTATGCGTGCCTCCTTTCATATTTGTATACAGATTTTGAAATCTGACTGTATCAGATTTCACTGGAGAGGAGCTACAACTGTTTCTGTAGGTGCTTCTTGCTTTTCTTCCTCATTAATATCATTTGGACTTGTATATTTAGAGATTCACTGTTGAAAGCCTCCCATGTATTTTAGGCTACTTCCTTTTTGAGAGTTTTGGATCATTGAATCATATCTACAATGCTCCATAATTTTGCAGATCTGAGTCGCTAAATTCTAGGATACAAATATGAATATTCCCAGAATACTTCTCATTGAATATTAAATATTCTGAAATGACAGGATTATATTCTTTCAGTGTCTAAATCATTTCTACATCACCAGCTACATTTCCTTTGTCTGAATTAAGTCCCTTGTTTCACGCATTTTCTGAAAGATGATATTTTGAAAAATTTAAGAATATATCATATGCTCTAATTTTAGAGTAAAAATACTTCTAGTTGATATATATATATTCAAAATTCACCATCAAAATCATGACTTTGTTGTTGTGAAAGTTTTGTAGTCTATAAATAATTAATCAACATCTTCCATTTGGCCTATATGACATGATATTTTTTCTCTCTTCTTGTCAATTCTGTGTATCCACCATACTTCCACCATCAAATATGCAGATTATGGCACATATATCTCGTTTGTAATGTGAAATTTTCTTTAAATTTCCATATTATTCCTAGAAATGTATCAACAAAGAGAGAAAATATATACAAAGCATATTACAACAAAGTTGAGGAATCTATTAAATACTTGGTTTAATTTGTCAGTTTCTTTTATTTCTTTCCATGAAATGGAGGAGGGAGAGGAAAAGTAGGTGATGTAGTAAATGAAATTAAAAAACTAGAACTTAATGAGAAAGAGAGACATACTGAAACACAGGTTATTTAATAAAGGTTGGAATGACATGTTATAGAGGCTCTTCCTAATCAGGAATGGGTTAGATGAGATTATTTCTCCCAATTCTGAATCTTATAGGATTTCATATAAGTATAGCATAAGTAATAACAAGTTAATTCTGTATTCAGTTTAGCCCAAAATCACGTCCTAAATTTGAGAGAAATCTTAAATATATCTGAAGGGATTAGCTTGAGGGCAACCTAAGTCAAGAAATGCTCAAGCAGCAACTTGACTACTTTTGCTTGACTCATATCATTAAAAATAAGTAAAGGAAGAAACCTTAAAGATTGAAGTGTGTGATCACTTTGATACTAAAAGACTTGCCGTTATACTTGGATTTCTCATATGGATCTTATCTTTACATTTGTTTTTGCTTCAATTATACGAGACATTCTATAAGGCATAAAGCACAGAAATAGCCACTGATTGGCTATATAAGTAACATGTATAGTTTGAAAAGATGACCACTTATTTTGTATAAAAGGGCACTCAGTCTGGCCTGAAGCATAAAAGGATATATTTTAATTTAAGGAGTAATATCTTTGAGTCATATTCAAGGAAGAATGCAATTAATATATGTGCTCTGAAAACCTGCCCAAGAACACCACCAAGATTCAGTCCAAGCGAATAGGTGAAAAGAAATATTACCTTCTCAGAGGTACAATTTAGCTAGGCTTTTCACTAATCTAAGTGAGTTGGCATTAATATATTCTTTCTTGGGTGCTTGTGGTTAGGCTAGGATCCTGAAAAATATGGTTTGGACCTTAATCCTTGGACTATTTCTACATGACTACTGACTCAATAAAGATATATGTGAGAAAAATTACCTTAAAGGAGTGATTTATGACTCATTAGTTTATGAAATATGCCTTTTCATTTACTTAATTTTGCTTTTTGTCATAACATTAATTTTGCACAAAACAAATTTCCTATTTCCCTAAATTTAGAATAAGTCAAACTCTGAGTGAAGTTAACCTTCAAAAATTACGACTTAAGATACTAAAGTAACAAAATTTTGGAAAAACATTATATGGTGATATTCTATCTTTTAACATCTGTACACCAACTTTAAAACTAATAATTTATTTATAAATTAAGAACTGAGTCAAGAGTGGTGGTGTATGCTTGTAATCCCAACTATGGTTGGGTTGGAAGCCAGCATGTCTTTTGAGCTTAGAAGTTCAGGTGTCTGCACTAAGTTTGGCATTAGTATGGTAAGTCCCTGGGAGTGGCAGACTGCTAGGGTGCCTAAAGAGGAATATATCTGCCCAGGCCAGAGGAGGTCAAACTCCCTTATGAATCAGTAGTAGTATCAAGTCTGTGAGTAGCCACTGAAGTTTTAGTTTGTGTGAGATAGGGAAGAGTCCCAGGCTTAAAAATTTAGAAATGAGCCATTTTAAAATGAACAAAATGATAAATATTTGCCTCAAATAATAATTTCAATCTGGAAAGTGAATCAGACAATAAACAATAACCCAAATGACAGAAAATCATCTACTAAGAAAAAAAAGCAGATGGAAAGTTGGGGTGAATAGAGGAAAAAAAGTGAATATCAAAACCTCAGTGTCTTTTAGAAAGCAATATATATTTCTTATGGATATGGGATATAGCATTTGCCCCAGACCAAATTCTCCCTCTCTGCTATTTTATCAATGCTCCTTTCATCTCTCCTCAAAATATCTTGGTACCCCTCTAGATTTTCTTTTATTTTATGTTCAATTCAATGGATCTTTAATCTCAGCAATGTGGGCACATTCTCCCATTGTGCAAAACACAATAAATCCACAGCTATTCTTTCATGTTGTCCATTTTCTCCCATAAATGCTCCACAAAGCATTCACCCAGTTTTCTGAACCCAACAAATCTCTCCAGACTCATTTAACATTACTCCTATTCTCAGATATTACTCCCCTTCATAAATTCTGCAATCCAGTCAAACTGGCCTTTTCCCCTATTTCTTACAGATACACTGCATTCTTAATTCTACCTCATAGATTAACTCGCTTCCTTTCAAATAAAAAGGTCAGGCATCATCTCCTTTGTGAAGCTTTTCCTGATCCTCCCAAAGGCCAGTGCCCTCCTTGGGGTGTAGGGCACATTCATGGAGGACTGGTACCTCTGGTGCCATCAGGCTGTTGAGACCTTTTTAGGGCTGCTTTCTACCTTTGGTGTCCATCTGTTCCATCCAACTCTCACCTGTGACTCCAAGAAGCTGTAGCCTATACAGTGACCACACCCTGGTAAACCCTTTTGAGAGATGGGTTAAAACAACAATGAGGGTAACCAAGGGGTCTCAAACCCATTGGTGAGTTAGGGGAGTGTCTATCCCAAGCATGTGAAGACTTCCCCTGGTGGAATGGGTTGATCAGAACAGTCTGTTCCAACAACCATGAAGGCAGCTAAAACAGGCATTGTAGAGTTGTTTAGAGCTTGGTTAGACATCAAAGACATCAAGGTCATCCACTGCACCTTGAGCCATCACGAGTCATCTTGATTCCATCCTGCCACTGGACTGTGTGACTCTGGAGGAGAGAGTGAGGCCGACAACTTTGTGAAACTTTGCCTCACTTAGATCCAATTTACATAAGAATCAAAAGACACTGCCTAAAAGACATAACCCATGCCCTCCTTCACAAAGATTCATTGCATTTAAATAATTTGAACATATTTCTATTTAGTCACTTTACATTTATGGTGCATATATTTATTTGTGCATTTACTATCTCTTCTATTTGACTATTAGCTCTTTGCAAAAAGGAATTGTTTTATTCTTTGTGCTTCTATCTCCAGTACATAGCAAGTGTCTGGCACTTAGTAGGCTCTGAATAAATACTTGTTGATTGACTGATTGAACTGCAGCCATAGAGCATGCTGGAAAATCCTGATGTTAAAAAGGATAATTATTTTAGAAAGAATCTTGGGGTCATTAAAAGCACTGAGCAATTTCCCAAAAGTGGTCTAGACCACTCTTGATTTCTTTAATTCTCAGTCCATTTAATTGTTCTTTTACAAAGTCTATTCAAAATATATGTATTGAAAGATTAGGTTTTTGGGACATCCATTCAATTTCATATTGTATCTTGGAGGAGAACCATTTTTTAATTTACTTTATTTTTCTTGTCTGGATAGTTAGTCTGAAAGCTTCTGAGTGATTTTGAATTTCATTTATGAGGTTCTATAGTGTTCGCTTGATATATAAATCTGTTTAATATAAATATGTGTCTATAATTTATACTTAATATTTAAAGTATGCTTTATGCATAACATTCTGTTAATACCAAAGACAATTATTACTTTTATAGAGACTCTGTTCCAGTTGGACTCTGAATTGGATACCCTCAATAACAGTGGTGAGCACTTTCTGGAAACATGAAATTCCTTATTTATTTTTCTACTTATTGATATTGACAACAAAAGGATTGTTAAATTATTCTTATAACTTTAAGGAATATTATATTTCAACATGTGCTTAGGAAATATCTCATATAAGGGAAGGCTTTAAGAAGATATTTTGCTCTACTAAATTAAATGCTTTTTATAGTTCAGAAAAACAAACACAGTGGGATTTTCTATTTTCTTCCTTTTTTGGTCATCATGTGATTGTAAAGATCCCAGCTATAGAATATCATTTTCAGAAACTTATTTGCCTTGGGCTATATTCAAAAAGTCTTTTTTACATTTGGAAACTGACATATCAATAGTAAGTTATATTTTCTCAATCACTTTTTTTTTTTTGCCAATAATCAGGTCTGAAATTTGTTCCAAGTGTTTCTATGAGATGTCCTGAGAATAAATGTCTTGATACTCTTGGAACTTTGTTGCACTCAGCTGAGATGAATAACCTTGCACATCCCAGCTAATTTTATAATATTTTGTTTTTTAATGCCATGTTTTCATGTAAAGTAGATTATGAGGAACTACGCTATAAAGTCCAAATGTGGTAGATTCATAGTTATGAAAGGAAGAAACTATTATAAAGAAGAAAATATACATTTTTTCAAGTTTTGGTTCCTTTGTTTTATTTCTTCTAGTTATATCCATAAATTCCATGGGGATCATCTACCACAATAGGGTTCCTTGCCTAATTTCCCACAACTTGTTTTTCATTGCCCAACTTCACCATGTTTAATGAAGTAATATTGCTCAGAATCTTCCTCTGTCCTTCTCCATAAGATTTTGCAAATGAGTTTTGCTTACAGATCACCATTGCCTTTGGCTGCCATCTCTCTCAAATTTTTGTGCTTATTATCAAAAATCTTCCCTAATCTGATCCCATCAACATTAACTTTTACAGTTTTTATAAGAAAACTGAAGATTCTTATCAATCATTAAGATGTGTTGTCTATACTGTAACCAATACAATTATTTTGGAAAGGTTTGGATGCTGCATTTTGTATGGAAAAAATATCTTTGGTATTGACTTTTCATTTAGCTTTTGTTGTCCTAATTTTATTTACCTTAGAAGTTTTGTTAATATCCTTTTTGGGATATTATTATATTAATATTAATTATTACATATATTATATAATATACATTCTGTATGATATATAGAATAAAATATAAAATTATATAATAAATATAATATTAATAAAAACAACCTCTAACAATCAATAACATCCATAATTGCTTCCAGATATGCTCCTGTATATCCCCTCTCCAATGAGACTTCCTTGTAACAAAGGTTAAATTTTTCACAAGTACAGCAAAAATGCTTGCTTCTCATAATGCAACATTCCACTTTTACACTCCTCTCTTCAATAAAAGAAGGAAGTTATATTTTTTATGTCTTCTCTTGAACTATTTGGTTTGATTTTTATTATAAAATTTCATCTGTTTTTTCTCTTTAAAATCGCAGTCATTGTGTATACTTTTCTTTTTTAGAATACTTCATTCTCAATCTCTTTAATGTGGTCCTTTCAGACTTTTTTTTTCTACAACCTCCAGATGTCCTTTAAAAAGTCATCCCTTATGTCACCTTATTTCTAAACTCTAGCCCCACATCACCAAATTTATTTTAGATATTTCAAAGTGGATATCTTAGATATATCTCAAACTCATGTTTAAAATGAAGCTCTCTTTCTCCTCACAACCTATCCCGCTACCAAATTTATTATTTTTTTCCTGGCAAGGAACCACCATTCTTCTAGAATCCCAAATGACTAACCTTGGCGTTATCATCATCTTTTCACTATCCTTTATTCCATATATCCACTTAGTTGTCAAACCTTGTCTTTTCTATCTCCAGTGAATCTGTAGCATTTGAGACTTTTTCTCTTCTCACACAATTATAACCTTAGATCTAGATTTTGCTACCTCTGCCCTAGACTTAGAGATGACTCTGCCTCAAATCCCTTCTCACTTAAAACCATTCTCCACATAACTGTCAAAGTAGTTTTCTTTAAGTTCAAATCAAAACATGTCACTCTTCTATTTTCAATGGCTCTCTACTGTCTCTAGGATAGAATATTGCCTCCACTGTTCCACTTTTAAAGCCTTTCACACTCTTCTCCCAACTTATTTTACAGCCTAAGTTTATATTATTCTTTATCTCCACACTCTGTGATATAGCCAAATTTTTTGTTTGCTGTTTCTCATATGCAGCAACCTATTTTTTGTCCATGTCTACAATGGACTCCCTTGTGACTTTTACCTCATACATATCACCTTCTATGCAAAGGCTTTCCTAATCTCACAGGTACCTTCACTACCTAACTACATTTATTTAACCACTTTTCATTTATTCTGCATATATTAATCTCAGTCTTTTTTCTCCCCCAATAAAATGTGAATGCCTCAAGATTAGAGATTACTTCTTTTTTGTATTTCTAGAACCTAGAAAAGTTCCTGGAGCATGGCAAGCACTTAATAAAGACTTTTGGGTTAATTATTGATTAATTACTAAATCTATCATCAATAAACAGATGAACTACTCATTGATAGCCTATGGTATGTAAGGCACAGGGCTATGATATATGTATGTAGCCTATAGAATGTAAGTAAGGCACAGTCAGCCATGCTATTCTTCATGTTTACAGATTTCACATCCTTTTGACACTTGAAGAATAAATCTGTAACTGCAACCCAAATCTATCATTTGCTCATTTACCCTTCTGTGCAATGGATAATATTCTTGAATGGAAGGACCAAGATAAGTCCAATGAACAAGTTCTGAGTTCTTTCTCTTTACCTAGCACAATTTACTAGGAATTAGCAGTGTATATGATAAAAGCAAAAGATGCAGAAGTTACTACCCAAAAAGAATGGACAGCCTATTTAGATGAGAAGATTTCTGTACATGAAACAATTAGTGGAAAATAAGAAAATATAGGATCAAATGTTAAACTGTGGTATAGATAAAAAAGTGCTAGAGAAAGTCAGAGAGGAAAGAAGCCATTGCTATTTATGTATTCTCCAATCAGTACTTAAATAATAAGATTAAATATCTGTGTCCACAAAAACTAGCATTCACAGAGTTAACTTACCAAGTGGTTGACCTGCAATAATCCTGGCATTTTCTCCTGCCACAGCAGCCCTGGCATGTCTTTCGCTCATATACTGTACAAATGCATAACCTTTATGCACTGAGCATCCGACTATTTTTCCATACTTTGCAAAGATGGCTTCTATGTCCCCTTTTTTGACAATGGCTGTGTTCAGATTTCCAATGAAAACACGGGAATTGATAGATTTGGGATCATTCTTATTAGTGACGTTGCTGGTCTGTGTTTTGCCAGTCATGGTTGTCTCACGTTGTTTTAACCCTTAAAAAAAGAAAAGAATAAATGATTCATATTGATTGCATGATATATTTGCTAATTGTTCAAAACAGAAAATCATTGTGGTATTGTAGCTAGAGAGCTATCCTCAAATCCAGAAACAGTTGTTTTAAGTCATTTCTGACACTTATTAATGATGTAATACTATGCAAGTAATTTCTCAGCGAGCTAAGCAACTAAGACTATATGTAAAGTTCAGAGAATTTGCCAATGTGCATTGGTAGAGGGAATATACTCATGCAGAATTTCCCAATACCAATGAAATCATGGGTCCCATTCTTATTTTCTTAATCACAGTAATAATTCTTTTAGGATAAGCCCAAATCACAGAGTGTTATATAATTTCTTAGGAACACACATGTATGCATATTTTTATATATGTGTGATATAGTTCTAAATAAGTGTATCTAAATATTGGTATATGTATACTTTTATAAATGTATAGATACACAAATATATGAATAAAATTATACACAATTTATAAATCAATTTTAACTTTGTGTGTTTTATAGAAATAGATTTTTAAAGATTTCTAATTAAATTCCCCAGAATTTAGACTTAGATACTGAATTCCAACAGTTAGAGATTTAGATACAGATATTTTAAAGCTTTTTTTTTTTAAGCAATTGGGGTTAAGTAACTTGCTCAAGGTTACACGGCTAGTCATTATTTATGTGTGGGTGCTCATTTTCTGAGGCCAGATTTGATCTCAGGTCATCCCAACTCCGAAGCCGGCGCTCTTACTCACTGCGCCACCTAGCCACCCCTAAAGCTTTTTTAAAGAGTAAATTCATCCAGTAGTTGAAGTCTAATTATGAATTCTTTTCTTCTATAGATAAAATAATGATAACACAATTAAGTTAAAATAAAGACCAGACTACAAGAATGATGTATTTCTTTTTTGTTTATATACATAAGTGAAAATTACATTATCCATAATGCTAATGATAATCATTGTCTATGGAGGACAGATTTTAAATTACAGTTATTAATTGCCAAAGATCAAGAACTGAACTAGATACAATCTTTAATATCAAGAAGCTTACAATTTATTTTGAAAATAAAGTGAAGTTTTTAAAAGATCATATAAGATGGCTAACTCAAGTATAAAGAAAAATATCAACATAAAGTTTTTGAATTATTAACAAGAATTTTCTTCAAAACTGTACAGAGCTTGGAAATATTTGTTTTAATGAAATCAATCACACATGAAGACTTTAAAATATATCTAGTAGCTAATATCTATTTATGAATAGGAATCTGGTATCTAGTAGGGGCAGCTAGGTGGTACAGTGAATGGAGTGCTGGGCCTAGAGTCAGGAAGACTTATCTTCCTGAGTTAAAATCTGGCCTCAGACACTTATTAGTTGTGTGACCCTGGCCAAGTCATTTAAATCTGTTTGCCTCAATTTCCTCATCTGTAAAATGAGCCAGAGAAGGAAATGGCAAACCACTCTAGTGTCTTTGCCAAGAAAACCCCATATGGTGTCAGGAAAAGTCAGACATGACTGAAACAACTGAACAACAACAAAACATCCTATTAATTTACCATGTAGCTGATAACTGTAAACAGAATTTTGTATATTTTATACTTTAGGTATCCATAATTTCATCAGTATGTATACTCCCTATGCCAATACTGACTATAAACCTATTGCTCCTAAAGCTGTACAATGTTCCTTATTTGTTTCCATAAATCCTCCATAAAGAATATTGTCACATCCTGACCTTTCTGTCATTCTTTTAGTGTCTGAAAGGTACTAACACTACCACTTTTACATATCTGGACAAAAATATTCTTTATGTGATGCTAAATGAGTAAAAATCAGGGAAAGGTATGATTTTATAGGAATAAAAATTGCAAGTAATCCAAAAGGCTATGAAAAGTCACATAATAGACAGAAATAGGCTACAACATGTTTGATAGAATGACTTGTATGAATGTATCAATATAGAAAAACATTCTCAATCATAATAAGACTGAAAGAGTAAGTGGATCAGTCTTATTGGAAGAAGCAGGGACAGGAAATGGAGAACTTAGAAATTACACTGGACCATCAAGTTATCAAGTATTCAATGTTACTTACAATTATCAGTTAGATACATTGATTAATAACATAATGATTACTATATATTCAATTCCAGTGATGAATGGGACTGAATTGTAAGCATCTATTTTATATCCTTCACATGTTATTTTCAACTATTCCACATTAGCCTTTGGTCATCTACCTCAATAATGTTTTGAAAATATGCCCCTACTCTAATGTAATATTATTCTTGTTACCATGTCTCTCTTCTAGGCAAAAAAAGTGTTTGCCATTTGAGTTTACTTTTTGATATGTGCAAGGGTATGACTTTTGCTCTTCAGTTAAACTTTTCTCAAATTGGCAACTGTCAAGTTATTAAGGGTTTCTTTAAAGAGTTTGGGTTAGAGTTACTGAAATTGCATTCTTCTCATAGTTTTCTTTTCTTCATATTTATATTTGTTTTTTATCTTTGCTCTAGCCAGTTGATGATGTTATGGAAGAAAGCTGATTTTGAAAAACCTATTGTTGTTACAATTACAAGAGTATTGAACTTGGAGTCTTGGGGACCTAAGTTCAAATTCAAGGTCTGTCCTTATTATCTGTCCTTGTGACCTAGGACAAGTGATAAGCTTTTGGGTGTCAGTTTCATCATGAGAAACTGGAAAAGTTGATTTCTAAGATCTAAATCCAACATTAAAAAGAACTTCCAGGTCTAAATCTATGATCCCATAACAAATAACTTCCTGTCTGTCCATATTGTTTCTGTGTGTGTGTGTGTGTGTGTGTGTGTGTGTGTGTGTGTGTGTGTGTGTATGCAATGTTTAGTAATCATCAAATTCCTTACAATCCACTTCTGAAGAAAGTATTTGTAGGGGCAGCTAGATAGTACAGTGAATAGAGCACTGGCCCTGGAGTCAGAAGGACCTGAGTTCAAATCTGACCTCAGATAATTGACACATTTACTGGCTGTGTTATCTTGGGCAAGTTACTTAACCCCAATTGCCCTTCCTTACCCCTCCAAAAATTAAAAAAGAAAGTATTTGTGATATAGGAATACAAAGTTTTAATATAATCCACAGATATTTGTCCTTTTTTCATTCCTTCATAAGGGAATCATATTTTCCAAATAGCTTTCAATTTCCTATTCTGTGGTCATTTCTCCATCCAAATTAACAAATATTAAGGTATATGTTGATTTACTTTGGAGGACATTGGCATTTTTCCCTGATAGAATTCCTCTACTTTTTTCATTTACTGTAATGAATTTTGACATATAAGTCACAATTAGCTTCTGAATGGTCTGTTCACTTAACCTCACTATGTGAGTATTACTAAAACAAAATATCCAAGTATTCCCCCACATGATGTTTTGTGCTTCCTTTGGACACAATGAAACCAGCATGTCAACTCCTTTACAAGCTTCTTCGAGGAGAATCTTTGACCTATATTTATGTTTAACTACAATTTTTCGTATCTTCTACTTAGAATTGTCATGAGAAACTCAACATGGATATGCTTCACTTTCAATTCCTTTGGTCACTTTCAATTCCTTTGGTATTTTGTCAAATCTTTGATCATTGAATAAATACTTCATATTGAGTATCAACAGTTAAATTAATATTTCAGATACTTTAGGAACTATGTTATTCATAGCATTGTTCCCCCACCCTGCTTTCTTGTCACTTTATTTTTTTTTTTAAAGCAATTGGGGTTAAGTAACTTGCTCAAGGTTACACGGCTAGTCATTATTTATGCGTGGGTGCTCATTTTCTGAGGCCGGATCTGATCTCGGGTCATCCCAACTCCGAGGCCGGCTCTTACTCACTGCGCCACCTAGCCGCCCCTTTAGGGCAATTGGGGTTAAGTAACTTGCCCAAGGTTACACGGCTAGGTTTTTGTTTGTGTGGATTAAGTGTCGGAGGCCGGCTCCGAACTCAGGTCCTTCTGATTCCAGGGCCGGCGCTCTATTCACTGCGCCACCTAGCTGCCCCCTTGTCACTTTATTTTTATCCCTACCCCCTACACAAGGTACCTAATAAAGACTCAAAGCCATTTTTGTATTTTGGTTAATTTATTTTGTTGCCAAAGGTAAACATTTCATTTCTTCCAAATTATAAAACATATTTTGATGCTACCATATCCAAATATTATGTTTTGAAGTTGCTAAATTGTGCTTATTACAGTAAACATTTATATAGATACACAGAAACACACGATGTTCTGATGTCTTAATTTCCTAATAATGACAGCTAAGCAAATAAAATGCTGGATTCTCATTAGATTTATCTATAATGGCACAAATGATTAATTGCTGATCATCAATAAACATCAGGTAAATGATAGGCTGCCAGTTACATATTCCATACCCATTCTAAAAACGTTTACACTTTATTTTAAGATATAATTAATAAATATAACACATTTTTATTATGGAACATTAGTAAATGACTTTCAGCCTTATAAATTGAATAAAAATATGCCTGAAGCTTCACTTTCTGGGCATTTAGATCAGTTGTCACTTAAGCAAAGATCAATTGAGCAGCATCAAAATATTTTAAACTAAGTAGCTCTAATAACTACTGGAATTATTCTAGCTTTACTAATAATGACATATAGATATGATAAATATTTCCTACTACTTAAGATCAATTGCATATGCTTATGCAACTATCAGAAATATAATAGCTTTATAAGCAAGAATTATGCTGATGCCATTTTTTTCCAACTAGTTACATATAAGATGCTTTCAGGATAAAAGACCAAGGAGGGTTTTGAAAGAGACAGACTGATGGTTTAAAAGAAAAAAGCTTACATTTAAAGCCATGTTCAATTCACAAGATGAAAATGAATAATGACTCAAAATGAACCAAGCACTAAAGACATGCTGAAATTTCATTGTTCTAAATCAAACTTCTGCTACAGTATATAAATCTAGCATCTCATCCTTACATGTAAAGGGGGAAAAAGGTCACTGTTTTTGGACTATACAGTTCTCTACTTCACAAGAATTACTGCTATAACTAGAAATGATTCCTTTGTCACCAGACAAGACAAAATTAATAATGGATACTATAAAATTCATAGCCATATGTTGCCTGGAGCCATGACCCTCTCGATGCCCATTGCGTAAATACTTCAAAGTATAATGTAATGTCATTTCCAAGGCATGAAAACATTCTTTTAAGGAACAGAAGTGTCAGTGAAACACTGAATTTTTCAAAATATAAAAACATTAGAATTGTTATACTAGTCAGCATAGCCCAATAAGCTATCTTTGATACTGTCACCAAGTGAAATTATTATGAAGAGGTATGGTCATTCTGTTCTATACAATTTCTATCTTTTGTTGAGTTTGTCCACACTCAGAGTACAAACTGTTGCCTCTCTGTGGATGAGTCCTAGCCCCTAACTTGCTGCTAGATTCTCAAGTTTAATCTCTATCTACTGGGTATGACAATGTCACCTCAAATGCATATGTCAACAACCAAATGCAACACTTGCCCACAAAACCAGTACTCCTTTTGATGTCCCTGTTTATACCAAGCGACTGTCATTCTTGTAAATAAAGTTCATTAAATTTTCTTGATTTATCCTTCAAAATGTCTTTTGTAAGTGCTTTCTTTTATTTTGTCAAAAGTTCCCTTTTATTATTGTGAACTTGATAAACATTAAAGAATATGGATATTACTCTGTACAAAGAAGAAAGAAGAGAAAGTCTGTTTACAAAATCATAAATCTCTGCCATGTGCAGCTTACCTTCTTTAATTCCATTGTCACTACTCTGATTTAGGTATTATGAAATTAGGTCTGAGTTACTTCCATGGTTTTCTAATTAATAACTATCTTCCCTTGCTCACAAATCCAACCTGTACACCAACCACAAATTAATCTTTACAAAACACTAATTTTCTCATTTCATCCCTCTGTTTAAAAACTTTCGATTTCAAATCTGATTAAACCCAAATGCCATAGTCTGATACACATGTCTGCACAATGTGGATTAATTTATCTTCCAAATTCCGCACCCTTGACTTGTTTACATAAGCTCTTTGATCTGTTCATTGCCTCTGAATATACTATGCACATTTACTTAGCTCATGACATTTTTCCCCACATGAAACATCTTTTCTCCTCTTCCCAACTAAATTCTATCCATTCTTTAAGAATCTGCTCAACACCTAACTCTTTGGTAAATCTCCCCCAAATACTTTTGCCCTTTGTACAGCACTTACTTTTATTAATTAGTTGGTACCTATTTTACTCCAACACACCAAATGGATTTTCATTCTCATGAATTCTGTCCTTTCTTCCCACAACACAGATCAAAATCCAGCCACACCTGCCCATCCTGGGACTCTTACCAATGACCTCCTAGAATTTTGCCCCCAAAGAGTTTACTCAGCATGCTGAAGGTTTCCCTTAAAAATAAAAATATTAGTGGAGTAAATATGCAGTCTCCAAACTTCCTTTATTCCTCTCTTGCTGCAGCCACTTACTTTTGTGAAATTATGACAATCCTTTCAAGCCATAAAAAAGAAAATTATATAGAACCCACCTTCTTTGAAGTTGTGCTTCAAGAAAGAATGGTTTTATTCTTATGTCTAATATAGTGTTTAAAGGTCTACAGTCCTTCCAGAAAGTTTTCATATACAACAGTGAATTTTATTAACAACATTATTCTGTATACTTGTACTATTATGGGGGGGGGTAAATAATTTAGGTGACTTCATTCTTATAAATATATATCTAAAACACAAACCAAACTGAAGAGACTAATTTCTACATCTGAAATAGTAATTCTATTCCCAAGAAAAATTGACAATCATTTTCAGACTTCAAAGAAACATGACAAAATATGTAAATGGGAATTAATATTGTAAAAGAATGAGGGTGGCAAATATTGCCATGGTAATCATGCAAAAAATCATGTTCTAGGTGGATTTGGTGTTGAGTAAAATTATGACTATGCAAGAAACTTTTAGTTAATCAGTTATTTGACAAGTACTTATTAAGAACTTGCTATATTCCAGGAAGAGAGGGAGAATAATGTAGTTGTATATGTGAGTGCTGGCCTCAGAACAGGAAGATATGAATTCAAATCCTGTTTCTGACAAATATGGGTTTGTGACCCTTGGGCAAGTCACTTACTCATTAAGTGTTAGCACAGACCTGCACAACTTGGTAGCATGTAGGGAAAAAAATTTAAAAAGGCTAAACTTCTTTGGGCTACAGATAAATTTTTCACAGCTCACTTTCCAAGTAAAGGTGTAATTCATGATTAAACTATATTGCAAAGAAATCATATTAGAAAGGGAAATTTCAACCAATATCAATTAATTATACTTATCACGTAAAATTTTTATTTATCATGAAATCAGATTAACGTTAAAATTACATTATTAAGGGGTATAAGAATTAATACATTTTTCAGGTTTTCTTTTTTTAATAGTATTTATATATATTTGAAACATTTAATCTTAAGACCTCGAATTTCAGATCCATTTCCTTCCTCTCTTGTCACCCATTCCCTCTGGGAAGATAAGTGATTCAGTATATGTTGTACATGTCTAGCTATGCAAAATATTACCATAGTAGATATATTGTACAAGTCTGCTTATAATTCCCTCCCACTCATCCCACACCCCACCTGGTCCATTTCCTACTTGATCTTGTCCCTCTTCTATAGTGGGTACTTCCAACCTCCCCTACCCCAAGGATGCCCTCCCATCCATCATCCCTCCTCTCACCCCTATTCTGCTGCAGGTTGAGATATCCCATTTAGTATGTATGTCATTCTCTCCCTGAACCAAATTCAATGAGAATGTGGTTTTTCCTTTTTGCCTTCCTATTCTTCCCCTCCTTTGCAACCACTTCCCCTTACTTCTTCTACATGAGATAGTTTACCCTACCCAGTCTCTCCCCATCTCCTCTTGCCACTTTCCTCTCTCACCTCATAATTTCACCCCTTAAGTATCATCCCTTCCCAACAAATTCAACCTGTGCCCTCTATCCATGTATAACTGTAAACATATATACACACATTCACATATGTATTCAAATGACCACCTTTCATCCATTATTTTCCTAGTGAGAAAGATTTCATCAGTCATAGTTATTGTTTTTCCATATAGGAATGTAAATAGTTCAACTTTGATAAGTTCCTTTTGATTTCTTTTCCCTGGGTACCTTCTCAGGCATCTCTTCCTTCTTGTGTCTGGATGTCAAATTTTCTATTCATCTCTGGTTTTTTCCTCAAGAAGGCTTGAGAGTCCTCTATTCCACTGAATGACCATATTTTCCCCTGAAACAAAATACTCAGTTTTGCTGGGTAGGTGACCCTTGGCTTCAATCCCAGCTCTTTTGCCCTCTGGAATATCATATTCCATGCCCTTCAATCCCTCAGTGTAGCAGCTGCCAGGTCCTGTGCTATTCTGATTGTGTTTCCACAATATTGAAATTGTTTCTTCCTGGCTGCTTGTAGTATTTTCTCCTTGATGTGGGGATTTTGGAGCCTGGCTCTAATATTCCTGGGAGTTTTTTTTTTGGGATCTTTTTCAGGAGGTGATCAGTGGATTCTTTCAACCTCTATTTTGCCCTCTGGATCTAAAACATCAGGGCAATTTTCCTTGAGAATTTCTTGAAGGGTGATTTCTAGGTTCTTTCTTTGATCATGGCTTTCAGGTAGTCTAATAATTTTTAAATTGTGTCTCCTGGATCTATTTTCCGGGTCAGTGGTTTTTCCCATGAGATATTTCACATTACCTTCTATTCTTTCATTTGTTTGGATCTGCTTAACAGCATCTTGATTTCTCATAAAGTCATTAGCTTCCATTTGCTCCAGTCTAACTCTGAAGGAATGAATCTCCTTAGTGACCTTTTGAGATTCTTTTTCCATCTGGCAAATTTGACTTTTTAAGGCATTCTCCTCATTGCTCTTTTGGGCCTCCTTTGCCATTTGAGTTAGTCTATTTTTTAAGGTATTGTTTTCCTCAGTCAGACTGTTGAGCCTCATTTCATACTTCTCCTGCATCCTTCTCATTTCTCTTCCCAATTTTTCTTCCACTTCTCTTATTTGATTTTTAAAGTCCTTCTTAAGGTCCTCTGTGGCCTGGAACCTGCTCATGTTTTCCCTTAGGGCTTTTGGAGCAGGATTTCTAACTTCACAGTCCTCCTCCTGTTCTATGCTTCTATCCTTTTTGCCCCCAAAGTAGGAGTCTAAGGTTGCATTTTTCTGTTTAATTTGTTTCCTTTGCCTTGGCATGTTGCTACTTAATTACTTGACTTTTGGGGTTGTTGCCACAGTATGGCCTGGTGCCAGATGGGAACTTTCATCCCAAACATGTGGGGGGGGAGCAACTTCCATTTCTGGCAAGCTGGAAACCCACCCACGACCTCCACCCCAGATCACTATCCAGATCCAGGGAGGTCAAAGCAACAGCCATTACCCCCTAAGGCTGATTGCTGGATCTCCCTACAGTTTGCAGGTCAGGAGCTGGAGCTGTCTCTGAACACTACAAAATGGCGTGTCTTCTCAGTGGCTTCTAGCCCCCAGGAGAGGAAGCCGAAGCGTTCCCCAAATACTGGTCCCAAAGTCCATAGAGCACTAACCTCTCACTTTGTCCTAGGCATGTCTATGTTGATAATTCTGGAATCGCCACAGCTGCTAGTGTTCTGGGGTCCCTCCAGCCAGCCACTTGCCCTGCTGCCCTGGGGCTAAAACCACTACTCAGGTGGACCTGTGCTCGGCTCCCCACGTACTGCACACTGTGCTGGTCCTTCCTGCACGGCTGCTGGGCTGTCCTCAGTGGGAAGTTAGCTTCTCTGTGTCCTTCTGTGGGTGTTGGATTTCCAGAAGTTGTTCAGAGTCCCCTTTTACATAGTTTGGAGGTGATCTGTGAGAAAAGTGGCTTGGACGCGCTGTTTCTACTCTGACATCTTGGCTCTGCCCCCCCTCCCCCCCAGGTTTTCTTACTGTTTACATTTAGTTATTGAGACATATTACACTTCTTGTCAGCAATCAGTTTATCCTACTCCAGAATCATGGTGGAAACTGATTTCTTTAGAAATCTGAAATCTAACCTTGGTAGCCACCTCATTTTCTAAGTTTACTTTCTTGAATAATCATTGTTCCCCAGTGAGACTTTTCAACGATTTGGATACTTAATTTGTTTGTCATTGGTGTCCAATTTGTTTTAAGTCAGGATGTTTTGATTTGACATGACAATAAAGACTGTATTCCTTTTTAATGACTATTACTTCTCGGCACAATATTTTGTGTCTCTTGTAAGTAAACTAGTATCAATTTGTCTACTCTAGATTAAACACTTCATGTTCTGATTCGATCTTCCATTTCTCTTTATCACAAATTTTACAAAGTCACCCCCCAAAATTTAATGTTAGAACCAAAAAATTTCCACAGCAACTGCTTACATATTGGGTGAACTGAGTGTCTGCCCCTGGAGAGAGTGCCAAACACTCATGTAACTTGGAGGGCAGCCATGAAGTGAGGGAAGGAAAGAAGTCCTTGCTTGGTTGCTACTCATCACATAGTGGATGTCAGCTATATTGGTGTGTGGCTACATTCACTTTGACCCTGTTCAATGCCAGTAACAACTGAAAATACAGAGGAAAGATATGACTCTCACTCTTGTCAGACTGAAGGTAGACTGATGATGGTTGGTTGCTGCCAGTCATATGACAGTCATATGACAAAAAGGAGAGAGTGTGCAGTGGCACCACACCTGCCAATATACTATGGGCACAATAGTGACTAGTGCAAGGTGCATTAATTAGGGCACAGACAAAGCACTTATTATATCCTTATTTTCTTTTATATCCTCTATATTTTTCATGGGCCACCTGAAATCCTTGGGTGGGCCTCAAGCAGTCCGCAGGCCATGTGCTATACAGGCCTGTGTTGGAGGCAACTCTCTAAGATTATAAAAGGTAAAGGTGCCCTATGTTTCAGGCACTCCACTATGGATACAAAAATAAAAATTTAACAGTTCTTTCCCTTAGGGAAGTTACATTCCAACAGAAGAAATCATATGGATGAAATTTCTTGTTTACCATTTGTTCTTCATTTTCAAAGAGAGCCATGACATGAGGAAGGTGATGTCATGACTTGCCAGTGAATTTGATTTAAGTAAGACAGGGTTGTGCAAAGTCATCAGCTTCACTCTCTCCTTCAGGGTTCAGTAGCAAGGTATAGATTAAGACAACAAGAGATGGCCCCCTAAGGCTAGGTAAGAAATGTGGCAAAAGGTGGTCTAGTCTGCCTTCTCAAAAAAAAAATTGGGAGGGGAATACTTCAGGGTTTCTGACTAGAACAGACACAATTGCAATTTACACTAACTCTGACCTGTCAAACCCAAACAATGACCAAGTAAGGCTGGACTGAGACCTATTATTGGACAATCAATGAGAGGCAGAGTGATTTGGGTTAAAGTCATGTTCAAGTAGCTCCATTTGAATCCTGATGGACTTTATAAAGGCCTGGTTTTCTGGAGTTCTCTTTCAAAAAATCATAAAGGAAACTACATGATAGAAGGAATGAGTAGAGAATAGAAACAAAAATTCTAGCTCTCAAACTCCAAGATCATGTTCTAGTCACAAATATTGAGAATTTTCCTTTTTCTAGAAGTATTTTTTTTTAGACTAGGCAAAAAAGGCCATCTTTTGCTTCATTTCTTATCTGTCCTTAAATCACTGAATGGGTGCTGCCTCAGACAAAGTGAGACCTGGGAAACACCTTAGCCTTAAAGGTCAAGGTCTCCCATTGCCTCTGGGGTCCAGTCATCCTGACCTTTGTCTTGCCACTGGGCTCAGGTAACCCTGGAGAAAAGAGTGAGGCTGATAACTTTGCCCAATCCTGCCTCACTTAAATCCAATTCACTTGCAAGTCAAGACATCACCCTCCTGATGCCACTGGTTATCTTCAAGAATGGAGAACAGACAACAATCTGTGAGTAGTTGTAGCTGCCCCACTGGGGACCCAACTGGTTAGTTCCAGTTGAGCAATGCAGCTCTTTCTTTCTTTCTTTCTTTCTTTCTTTCTTTCTTTCTTTCTTTCTTTCTTTCTTTCTTTCTTTCTTCCTTCCTTCCTTCCTTCCTTCCTTCCTTCCTTCTTTCTTTCTTTCTTTCTCTTTCCTTCTTTTTTTCCTCCCTCCCTCCCTTCCTTCCTTCCATCTTTTCTACCTTCTTTCTTCCCTTTATTCCTCTGTTCACAGAGAGAATAATATCCTCACATGGTCTGCCCAAAGGAACAAAAATTTTGATGGATGAAATAGGTACTGAACAAATAATAGGTAAACTATTCTTTTTTTCAATGATCAATTCTTCCTTCTGTTATGAAATTTTTCTTGACCTCCCTGGTAAGCAATTATCTCTTCATCTTCAAATCTCTCATAGTATGTGGTTTATGATAGATCTTTGCACCCATCATATTCTAATTTATTTTAAAGTTGTTTATACTCATTGACAGAAAGTTTTTAAAAAGTGATTTCTGTGTTTGGGATAAGCAATATAAAATAAGCCTTTAGGTTAGCTGTGTGGGGAAAATACGATGGTTAAAGAAATCCAGGACCGTGGGGAAGCTATAGGAGTGGAAAGGGTGAGGTAATAAGGTGGTTCTGGGAAGTGTTTAACCACTTTGAAGATTCAGCTGACTAGATTTCCATTTTTATTAATTAGTCTTATTAATTAGTAAAAGGAAATGATACATTTTAGGTTAATTAAGCTGGTATAAGTCCAGAAGATGTATTTTATCCATCAACTACTCTATCAGCCTCCAAGATCCACTGGACTTGTTTTCATGAAGAATTGGGTCCAATTGCTTCAGATACTTTCTAGCGTGACTCCAAACAAATCATTTTCTTTGGAAACAAATTTCATCATCTGTGTAGTGCAGAGGTTGAACTCAACTACCTCCAAGGGCATTTTAAGCTCAAAAGTTATCATCTTATGAACTGAGGAACCTGGGAAAAAACAGAGTGGTTTATGAGCTAAGTATCCTCAGGATCCAAGTTACTTGAGAAACATCTCAATAATTTCAGTATTTGAATGACCCCTGATCAAATCCACACCTGGGCCATGGCAATATGACTGAGAAATCCTTTTACCATCACAATTATTCATACCATGTTTTGGGTACACATAACTGAACTCGTTGCAAAAATTACTCTGTGATTCATGCCAAGAGAAAAAGTGACAGGTTACATGGTAGTCTAGGGAATGACTACTGGTTGGTCCAGCAATTTTTCCAGAGGAAATATGTATCTTTTATATGAAAGAAAAATGAGCATTCAACATGCATACTGCAACTGGAGGTTTTCTAAAGTATCACAGACAGAAGTGACTTTTTCATAAGTAGCATTTTTGAGTCATATTTATTTTAGAATGACAAGACAGAGTTCCCTATAGTAAGTAATCTCAGTAACTCACAATAGTGATTTACAGAGTGTAAATCATCTTCGTTATTTCCTTTAAATTTATACATAATTAGATGTCAGAAATGCAGAAACACTGTATGGACACTTATGTGTTTTCTCTGGAGTAAACAGCTGGAGTATTCCATATGTTTTACTGGTGGGAAAAATACCTTTTATACCCCTTTAAAACAGGTATTTGCACAAGAGGAAATTTTCATTTCATAAAAATACTTATTCCTAAAGGAGATATTCACTCATTCCTATTTAGTAGGCTCATTCTATCTTTGGCTTCTTTGTTACAGCTGTCAATTACAACTATTCCCTTAGGGGCTAAACTCAACATGACTAACTGATTTCATATAGGTTATTGCACTGCCTGCATAGATAAACAACTTCCAACCATTGTAGATGTGGCTTTGGAATGATGACCTAAGAATACAAGGTTTTAAATCTAAGTGAAATCCACTGAGACATACTGTACTACTCCAAAATAAACCTAAACTGAACTACTACAGGTATTATGATGAATTGTTTTCAATAAATCTGTAAGTTTTGAGAGGACAAATGTATCTTTAATGATACTGGGGAATAAATGCACATGGAAACAGATTTCTGGGCATGGGGGGAAATTTTGTGTTGCTTGTTAGCTGGCTGATTTGGACTTTTCTTGAAGGAATTTGTAGTATACATAAAATAATACCAACAGCCTTTGAGGATTCTAAAACTATTTTATTTGCAATAAGATACCTGATTACAAAAATTAAAGAATAACTATCAAATGCATGTAAGTATGTAAAATAAAAGATATAATCTACAGATTCATTTTAAATTACATCAGGCTGGATTGTTGGCCAAGATGGTGGAGTAGAAATAGCACATCCAAGGCACTCTCCCCCCAGATCACCTCCAAACTATGTAAAAGGGGACTCTGAACAACTTCTGGAGCCCCAACACCCACAGAACAACACAGAGAAGCTAACCTCCCACTGAAGACAGCACAGCAGCCCTGCAGGAAGGACCAGCTCAGTGCTTTGGGAGACAGCAGTGCAGCGTGCAGGGCGTGGAGAGCTGAGCCCAGGTACCTGTGAGCAGCGCTTTTAGCCCCAGGGCGGCTGAGACAGCAGCTGGCCGGAGGGACCCCAAAACACCAGCTGCTGTGGGAATTCCAGAATTATCAACACAGACATGCCTAGAACAAAGGTTAGTGAGAGGTTAGTGCCCTATGGACTTTGGGACCAGTATTTGGGGAACGCTTCGGCTTCCTCTCCTGGGGGCTAGAAGCCACTGAGGACACGGACACACACCATTTTGTAGTTTTCAGAGGCAGCACCAGCTCCTGGCCTGTGAACTGTAGAGATATCCAGCGATCAGTCTTGGGGGGTAATGGCTCTTGCTTTGACCTCCCTGGATCTGGACTGTGATCTGGGGTGGAGGTCGTGGGGTGGGTATCCAGCTTGCCAGAAATGGAAGTTGTCCCCATATACATTCGGGACAGAAGCTCCCCTGTCTGGTGGCAGAGTCCTATTGTGGCAACAAGTTCAAAAGTCAAGTAATTAAGTTGCAACATGCCAAGGCAAAGGAAACATATTAAACAGAAAAATGCAACATTAGACTCCTATTTTGGGGGCAAAAAGGATTGAAGCATAGAACAGGAGGAAGACTGTGAAGTTAGAAATCCTGCTCCAAAAGCCCCAAAGGAAATTATGAGCAGGTTACAGGCCATAGAGGACCTTAAGAAGGACTTTAAAAATCAAATAAGAGAAGTGGAAGAAAAATTGGGAAGAGAAATGAGAAGGATGCAGGAAAAGTATGAAATGAGAGTCAACAGCCTGACTGAGGAAAACAACACCTTAAAAAATAGACTAACTCAAATGGCAAAGGAGGCCCAAAAGGGAAATGAGGAGAAGAATGCCTTAAAAAGCCGAAATTTGCCAGATGGAAAAAGAATCTCAAAAGCTCACTGAGGAGATTCATTCCTTCAGAGTTAGACTGGAGCAAATGGAAGCTAATGACTTTATGAGAAATCAAGATGCTGTTAAACAGATCCAAACAAATGAAAGAATAGAAGGCAATGTGAAATATCTCATGGGAAAAACTACAGACCGGGAAAATAGATCCAGGAGACACAATTTAAAAATTATTGGACTACCTGAAAGCCATGATCAAAGAAAGAACCTAGAAGTCACCCTTCAAGAAATTCTCAAGGAAAACTGCCCTGATGTTTTAGATCCAGAGGGGAAAATAGAGGTTGAAAGAATCCACTGATCACCTCCTGAAAAAGATCCCAAAAAGAAAACTCCCAGGAATATTAGAGCCAGGCTCCAAAATCCCCACATCAAGGAGAAAATACTACAAGCAGCCAGGAAGAAACAATTTCAATATTGTGGAAACACAATCAGAATAGCACAGGACCTGGCAGCTGCTACACTGAGGGATTGAAGGGCATGGAATATGATATTCCAGAGGGCAAAAGAGCTGGGAATGAACCCAAGGGTCACCTACCCAGCAAAACTGAGTATTTTTTTTCAGGGGCAAATATGGTCATTCAGTGGAATAGAGGACTCTCAAGCATTCTTGAGGAAAAAAACCACAGTTGAATAGAAAATTTGACATCCAGACACAAGAAGGAAGAGATGCCTGAGAAGGTAATCAGGGAAAAGAAATCAAAAGGAACTTAGCAAAGTTGACCTATTTACATTCCTACATGGAAAAACAATAACTATGACTGATGAAACCTCTCTCAGTATGAAAATAATGGAAGAAGGGTGTATGGTCATTTGAATACATATGTGAATGTGTGTATATATGTTTACAATTATACATGGATAGAGGGAATATGTTGAATTTGTTGGGAAGGGAGGATACTTAAGGGGTGAAATTATGAGGTGAGAGAGGAAAGTGGCAAGAGGAGATGGGGAGAGACTGGGTAGGGTAAACTATCTCATGTAGAAGAAGCAAGGGGAAGTTGATGCAGGGGAGGAGAAGAATAGGAAGGCAAAAAGGAAAAACCACATTCTCACTTTATTTGGTTCAGGGAGAGAATGACATACATACTAAATGGGATATCTCAACCTGCAGCAGAATAGGGGTGAGAGGAGGGATGATGGATGGGAGGGCATCCTTGGGGGGAGGGGAGGTTGGAAGTACCCACTATAGAAGAGGGACAAGATCATGTAGGAAATGGACTAGGTGGGGGTGGGATGGGTGGGAGGGAATTATAATCAGCCTTGTACAATATATCTACTATGGTAATGTTTTGCATAGCTAGACATGTACAACATATACTGAATTACTTATCTTCCCAGAGGGAATGGGTGACAAGGGAGGAAGGGAATGGATCTGAAATTTGAGGTCTTAATATTAAATGTTTCAAATATATATAAGTACTAAAAATTAATTAATTAATTAATTACATCAGGCTGAAAAATTAACTTTTAAGGCATGGCAGTGTAGTGAAGTGGAAAAAGTTAAAAGGTTTTGAGTCAGGAGCCCTAAAATCAGGGACCAACCAGTTAGACAACTCATTTAACTGCTATGTTTTCTGTTTTCTCCTCTGTAAAATGAGGGGACTGAGGTAGATAACTTTAATTTTATACCCTCTCCCCTAGATCTCCAACAACTTCCCACCTTTTGATCTTCTGGGAATAGTAGTCAAAATAATATTACCTTTTTTTTTTTTTTTTTGCTATTTGGAGGGGGCAAAGGTAGGGCAGTTGGGGTTAAGTGACTTGCCCAAGGTCACCCACCTAGTTTTTGTGTTAAGTGTCTGAGGCCAGATTTGAACTCTGGTTCTCCTGACTCCAGAGCTGGTGCTCTATTCACAGAGCCACCTAGCCACACCAGTACTACCATTGTTGACATGAAGGGCTTGACAAATGATTGCCATGTGACTCTATTAACTATCCCTGTGACTTTCCAAACTAAAGCACACATCCTTGACCACCATCCACCATATGGGCTATCTCACCCATATGAAAATAAACTCAATGATGATAGAAACGGTCTCATTTTTTAAAATTTGTATCATATACACATTTCTTAGCACAGTGCTTGACATATAGTAAATATATGATAAATTATATTTATTCACTCATTGCCTTATAGCTTTGAAGTTATGATTCTCATGCACTCAGTAATCTGGACTTATTATTTCAGAATCAAGTAAGCTAAATTATCTCCTACTATTGGAGTTACACGTCTGAGGGAATGGAATATCTTTCTCTGATGTCAGCCCCCATTCTATTCATTCCTTGCCACCCCTCAACTTAGTATGTGCCACCAATAAATATCACCAAAATTCATTTAACCTATTCATATTACTTAGGGTTTTAACCTGAGTTATGTGAAGAACAGAAACTAAACATTTCCCCTAACACTTTGATGTACATTTCCTTCATACCACTTCTATCTCTGGAGAGAATGGGTTCTGCTCTATCACAGTTTCTGCATAACACTGGCCTCATCAATTTCATATCCAAGAGCACACTTGATGCTGGATAAATCATTTTCTCATCAACCAAAGCATTCAACTGGGTCTTGGGGATCCCTCCTCACTCTGTTCTTGAGTGTCAAATGAAGAAGAGTTAGCACAGGGCCTGGCACTACGTACAATTCAGAGGAATAGAAACTTTATATTAGCTAGTGCTTATCCTTCACAGATATTGAATACTTTTCAGAAAACAACTACTCAGTAATAGCAAAATAGAATTATTTTAATTTCTATTTTTCCTAATAGGTATTTATTAGTATATATTACATGGTCAGAAGGAGCTTGGTGAAGAGAATAAAGAGCTGAACTGAAAACTAGGAAGACCTGAGTATGAGTGGAGCATCTAACATATACTAGCTATATAACCCTGGACAAGTTACTCAACCTCCTAGTATTCTACGAAAATACCTAAGACTGTAAGTTTAGAGACTGTTCCAACCTACATGATAAAGAGTTTCCTCACTAAAGAGTTACCTATACCAATGGAACCATAGGCCTACTCAGTATCCTACAGTCTCTTCTATGTGATCATCACTATGCTAGGCACAAAAGAGTTGGAGGGCAGAAGAGCAGCATTGACTCGATGAGCCCTAGGAGACAATTGGTATTATTGTCACAGCAAGCTAGGAGGTAGATGCTCTAATATTGCCCATTTTACAGATGAGGAAAATGAGGTAGATAGATGTTAAGTGCCTTGACCAGAATCACATAGCCAGAGTCTGAAGAAGAATTTGAACTCAGGATTCCTGACTCTAGGTTTAATGTTCTATCCACTGTGCCATCTAACTTCCCATAGGAAAAACAACGAGCAGAAACTACAAAGAGGTCAAGAACGCTAATGACTGAGGATGGTCCTCAGGTTTGTCAGTTTAAAAGATCATTAATAACTTCAGAAAGAGTAGTTTGAGAAGAGTGATAAGGTGAGGTGACAGATTGCAAAGGACTGAGGTGTGTGTGAGATGATAATTGGAGACCGCAGTAGTGCACACAGTAATTATTTAATAAATGCTTATTAGCTAGGCAACTTTTCTAGGAGTTTGGTTGTCATCCAAATGTAGGCCTTTTGCTTTCTTGTTTAGCAGTTTTTCAAGTATGCTGCTAAGTTCTAAAGGTGTAGGTAGCTCCCAGAAAAAGATGGTAATTACAACTGAGGGCTAGTCCCTCTGGAGAGCCCTTAACATTCTAACAGATGGTTTCACTGAAATGGATATTATATTAAAATGCATTGTTTTATGGAACCTTAGAGGTATCACATAACACTACAAATCATGCTTGTTGAATTTACAGGTGGTAAGGGGCTATCATGATTCTCTTAAGACTATTCTGGCTTTTAAGCCTTCACTAAGCCTTCTACTTGGATAGAAGCTATACTTATATTTCTATTTGTAAATCTTTCCAAAACAGAGTCTATACTTCTTCTGTCTACAATCCTAAACCAATAATGCTCTCCACCCTCAAATCAACTTCCATCTGCTATATATTTATATCTATTTCTATATCTATATGTATGTATGTATCTATCTATCTGTCCATCTATCTATGTCTTGTGTATGTTTAGTTATATACATGTCTCCCCTATTAGAATGTAAGTTTCATGGGGTGGCTAGGTGGTACAGTGAATAGAGCACTGGCCCTGGAATCAGGAGGACCTGAGTTCAAATCTGGCCTCACACCCTTAACACAAAAACTAGCCGTGTGACCTCAGGCAAGTCACGTAACCAAAACTGCCCTCCAAAAAGAAAAAAAAGGAAAAAAAAGAATGTAAGTTTCTTGAGGGGAGCACATTTCTTTGTATTCTCAGAACTTAGTGTCAAGCCAGAAACATAGCAATTAATAATGCTTGCTGAATGACTACTGACCATCTCATCCAACTTCATTCAAAAATGAACTTTAATTTCATTTAAAAATAGACTTTACATTTTTCAACTAAACAATGGCACAATGATGCTAGTGATAGAGATTGTGCAGTGTCAGAGATGGTGGCATTTAGGTGGGACAATGGATAGAACACTTGGTCTGGAGTCAAGAAGATTCATCTTCCTAAATTCAGATCTGGCCTCTGACACTTACTAGCTTTGTGGCCCTAGGCAAGTCACTTGACTCTATTTACCTCAGTTTTCTCATCTATAAAAATAAGCTGTAGAAGGAAATGGCAAACCACTCCAGTATCTTTGTCAGGAAAATCCCAAATGGGGTCACAAAGAGCTGGACAAAATTGAAAATGGCTGAATAACAGAGATGACATTTCTCCTATGCATAAAAGAGGGAGCAACACTCTGTTAAACCTTCCTAATCATTCACACACAGACACACACCCTTTAATTTAGCTTAGGTAGTATATTCTGCAGTCTTTGACTTATGCTTGAAAGCTTTTACATTTAAAATAATGAAATCCATCCTAAATACAATAGTATATGTTTTGTAACTGAATCATATGTTTCAGAAGAATACTATTTTAAATGCTGTTCACACAAATTCTAGTGGTATAAGTTATTCCATTGCAAATAGCTGTTGATAACTTCTTAGGATCCATAATATATAACCCCTAGTCTGTGTACCTGTTCTTTCTCCAAAATATATATATTTGTCCTTATGGGTTATGGTGCTTTAAGCAGTATAAGATGATGTATTTACAAATAACAATAAGCTTATAAGCATACATGCTCATAGGGTCTATGTATCAAGATATGATGCATGTACTACAAATGATGTCACTGACCAAGACTAATATTTTTGCATCTAGATGTTACTTAAAAGTATTTTCCTTACTCTTAATTTCAATATTTCAATGCCTTTCAGATCAAATGAGCATGTCTGGTCCTTCCACCAGTTTAGATCACAACCCATTCACATCCTATACAGTTCTTTCCCATGTTCTAGATTATGCACAAGGTTGGGGGAAATTCCTAGCTCATGTTACTTAAAGAAAACAATTAATTCTTGCCTCAGAGCACTTCACAGCCTTCTATATATTCTAACCCACCAGAAAGATTTTTCAGTTCTCTGTTTCTGATTAGAATTATACCTGTAAGCTAATCCATACTTGTGTGCAAAGGAAAAAGTGAATAAAAATAAAAAGCATAGGAAACATATTAACAACTATATAAGAGAATGAATCTATCACTACTTAGAAATATAGCCTGGATAATGGTGTTAGTAATTGAAATCTATCAATTTAATGAAATATTACCAAAGGCAGATAAGATGACACACCATTCATTCATTATTAACAAGAATTTCTAATGTTTGCTCTTATCATATGCCCAGAACTTAAATGTCACCAAATGTGAAACATATGAAAGCAATACATTTGAAATTGCCATATAAATGTATTTTTTTAAATAAATAAACATGCAAAGGACAGCTTCTTGGTCTCTATCCAATACTCACCATATGAAAACATGTGTTCTGAATTGTAAATTGATATGAGTAGTGGTTAGTATTTGAAAGAATGTCAATGAAAATGAAATAATATTGAATCATGATTATATGGCACCCTTATCCCTCTCCAAGAAGGAGGCACAGAGCACCTAGAGCAGCAACAATAATGACAAAATTAACATAACTCATTTCTCAATGCTAATTAAGGAAATCTGAGGCACATGAAAATGTTAAAGCTCTTTCTTACACTAAAAAGTCCATATTACACAGATTTATCTTGTATTGACATCAGTAGTTCATGGGCAAAATCCAATATCTATGTATTCACTAATGGAATATTAAAATTATTTTCTTTCAAGTAATACTCTGCCAGGATAAGAGGCAACAAAGTGTCATGCAATCACTCAAGGTTTATAGTAGTTCTATATCTGTCACAGAAAGGTAATCTTAGTAAATACATCCTTTTTCAAATTATGCAATTTATGTTAAATTATTTTATGACATACTTTTTATTTATCAAAGAAGCATTTATCAGAAATAGCTAAATCTACTCCAATTTTTGCTAGCTGAGGTCAAGTTCAATTGTGTGTTCTTTCTGTGTCTACTGGAATGCCATTTAAATGTAAAGAGCTGAGAGGAATTGACTCTTCAAATATTTAAGAAAGCTCTCAAAACAAATATTTTCAAGCATTTGCCCCAATCTATTATTGCCACATTCCTGGAGCATTCATGGTCAAGTATGCTAATGATGTTCTACTCTTAATGGGCCAAAGAATGGACAAATTGACTAAAAGTTGCCTTATAAGTAGAAGTATGGACTGCTACTAGGCATCTAGGTGGCATAGTGGATAGAGTGCAGATCATTTGTTCTCCACAGAACCTGGTGTTAGAATAATCTGAATTCAACTTCTACCTCAGACTTTTATTAGTTGTGACTCTGGTCCAGGCACTTAACTTCTCAGTCTCAATTTCCTCATCTGTATAAAGGGCATAATCACATTTGTTAACATATGTAAAGAACTTTGCAAACCTTAAAGGGCTACATAAATATTTTTTATTATGCCACTTCATTCTACTCACACATAATAGGGCTACCAAAGTCTCCTCTTGTGGTTCCCATAGGTTCTCATTCCACACTTTGGAGGATCTAAACACTTCCATACTGAATTCTAATATTGAGAGAAATTACAACCCTACCCCTAATCAATGGAATCTGCCAGTATCTCATTTGAGAACTAGAGCCAGCCTGTCCCCCTCGTCCTGCCATGGTTTAAGAATCACTAGATTATACTGCATTTTTCTTGATGACACTTTTTATGGAATAAAGGAAGATGATAAACTCCTATTGTTCACTATGGGGAGAGAAGGAGCCTAAATTACCATGTCAAGTTCAACTACTTCCTTTTACTGTAAAAAGACTAAACTATCATGTTGATATGAAAAACAAAACAGGCAAAAATGTGATGCTCAGAGGACATCAAATTTTAAAATAAAATTAAATATCTAAATCAGTTTTAGTTTATTTTCCACATTAGGTCATCTTATAAAAAACAGAAGCTTTAATTTATTAATTTATTTGTGGCATCTGTGTTCCTGATGGTTCTCTTTGTTCTTTTTAGAAAAAAATGCAATTGTAACTGATGTGACCTAAAAGCCAAAGAAGCAGCCTTTTTTTATTCTGTCCACTTGTATATGGGGTTGGGAGTGGCGGTGGGGGAGGGAGGGTTGTTTTTTTCCCTAAATTTAGAAATTAAGTAGTAAATGGAAGATGGTGATTATGATAATGAAAAAGATGGTGATATTTCAGCAGCTGTTCTTGCTGTTGTGTTATAATAGACAGAAGAGTAACCTTAGACTTAAAAAAGTCCTGGATTCAAGTTATATCATTGATATATATTAGTTGTGTGACCCTGGGCAATTCAAAGAACTCAGTTCTCCAAGGCAACTAATATTACTATAAGTAACACAAAAGTTGCTGATCTACATCAGCACTGGGAGCTTCCACAGGCAGACCTTCCAGGAAAACAAACAAAGTAACTAATAAATAAGCAGATATATATTTGCCTGGGAACCTAATCATTATTTATGACATTGTTTCTATGGGAAAATGTATTATGTGTCCCAAATAACTGTCATAAATGACTTTTAGAAATACCCAATCAGTGGGGAACTTCTAAAAAAAGTGATTTGCTAATATTCTGAAGTTTTCATTTTTGTTTATGCACTAAATAATAAACCACTAGTCATTGTGGAATGGGAAAAAGTAACAGATAAAATGAACCAAAGGGATTATTAATTTGAGTATTTTTCCCAATAACTGATCTATGGTAAGGCCTGAAAGGCAGAAGAAGTTGCTCTCCTGTGAATCAGATTCCCAGTGCTGTGTTTGGAAGTGGCAGTGTCTACCTGTGATTCAGCCAAAGTCTGGGATGGGGTAAAGGGGTGGTCAGTAGGTGCCTTTGGTGGTGGTGGGGGGGAGGGAGGCTACACCAACACCAAATGCCCTAAATCTTCCTTAGTCCTTCACTATCACCAATCCTTAGGGTCTCCCCTGTAATTATACAGCAAGGAAGGAAAGGGAAGCTTTTGAGCTGAGACCCTGTTTCTACAACAGTTCTGTGTGGTTACAGTCTTATTTTATAAAATGAATATTCTTCTGAAAAGTTTAGTTTAAACGATTTAAATAAATAGAACAATGTTTCAGAAATGTTAAGAAATCTTACTGTTTAAATGGAGTTATACAATAAATGTATATAAAATTAAGAATGGCTTCTTTTTCCAGTTGACTGTGTTGTAAGCTGAGGTTTACTCAAAGCAGTGAACAATTATATAATATAAATTATTGTATTATACAATAGGACAGAAGGTGATAAAGTAAAAGAGTAATAAGAATTGAAAGGATAATGAAATAATAAATGAAAAGTACTTTGAAAACTTTAAGAGACTATATTTTAATTATGGCTTTTAAGGAAGAATTGGGGTATTTCGTATTTTTCCTAACCACATCCAGCACAATCTGCCTATGTTAGACCACTTTGTGAATACTATGTTCAATTTTAGACACTATATTTAGAAAGGCATCACATTGCCAGCCTAGAAGGTATCAAGTGAGGACAAGTAAGATGGCTAGAAAGCTGAAGATCTTGTTATATGTGGATCAGCTGTAGGAAATGGAGGTGATGATTAGGTATTTTCAAGAATATTGTAATGCTTGAGATTTTAATAAAAGGGTAAACTGAGGCAGATCTCTGAATACAATAACATTTGTTATCAGGCGCTTGTTGCCTGTCAATAAGTGGCTCAGTAGCTTGCCTCCATTAATGCCAAAGACTCTGAGTAAGTGACAGTTCTCCTTTTATAAGGTTTGGGGAGTACAGAACAAAGAACAATGAGATAGATGACATCATGGAATTAAGGGCAACATGACTGGCTACAGAGGTGAGGTGCAGGGAACAATACAATAAGGTGGAAGTTTGGTAATGGAGGCTCGCCATCATGCCCCCTTCCTTTCTTCCCAATTTTTCCTCTACTTCTCTTACTTGATTTCCAAATCCTTCTTGAGCTCCTCCATGGACTGTGATCAGTTTATATTCTTCTTGGAAGCTTTTGATGCAGGAGTTTTAACCTTGTTGTCTTATTCTGTTTCCATGTTTTGATCCTCTTTGTCCCCCCTAAAAGGTTCTATGGTCTGATTGTGCTTCCTCTATTTGCTCATCTTGCTAGTCAATTCCTTGACTTTTGAGCTGTTTGCCATGGTAGAATTCTGCTTCCAGAGTAGAGAGAGCTGTGTCCCAAATTTCTGGGGTTTTAAGCAGCTGTTGTGAGAGCTTCTTCCAGGCTCCTGCCTCAGAACTGTGAGAAGGACTTTCCTCAGCCTCAACAAGCTCTGCCACCAGTGCTCCTCACCCCAGCACCACCACCCAAGACTGCAACCCAGATTCAAGCAGGGAAAATAAAGAGAATCCTGCCTCAGCTTCAGCAAAGAGATTCCTGTAATTGGACAGTCACTTGATCCCCCTAAGATCTGTAGGCCTGGAGCCAGAAGCAGCCACAGGAGCAGCAGTTGCAGCCACAACTACCTCCGCTGCCCTGGGGCCAAGAGCCAGACTGCTCTTCTATCATGCAGGATCAACAGAGTTCCCTACTGACCTTTCACTTTTCTTTGGTGTTTATGGGTTGAGAAGTCTGGAAACTGCCACAGCTTCATTCTCCTGAAGTCTGGTCTGGCTAGTCTCTGCCACGAGTCTGGGCCACCCCGGGTCTGGGCCCATGTGGGTCACACAGGACTGTGCTGGGCTCCCAGCCTGGTGTGGTAGACCCTTCGTCTCAGCCTGCTGGGCTGCCTTCAGCAGGAGATTTGTTTCTCTCTGTCACTTTGTGGGTTCTGTAGCTCTAAAATTTGTTTAGAGTCTCATTTTACAGGTACTGGATATGGTTGGAGTGGAAGCTCAAGAAAGTTTCTGCTTTTACTCAGCGACCTTGGCTCTGCTCAATGCCCCCTCCTTCTCTCATGACAACAAAAAAAGGCGCTTTGATTCCAGGTACAAGATAGTGGCCTAGACTTTTAGATGTCAAACCAGATATCCTTGAAGGATTGTTTTGTAGAATAAAGATAACCTAAACTCCTTTTCTGTTCACATACACATCCCAAGGTTAGCAAAATTCCTTAAGGAAAAAATAGATGGATTTTTAAAATTTAAACCACTACAGGCCAGCTGAACTTTGAACTAAATTCAGAGACAAAGAACCATGGCTGGAGTAGTTACAGGACAAAAGAAGTTATAGGACAAAATCATTTACTTGTAAATAGGATCAACAAGAAAATGATAGAGGATCAGTTTTAATCTTCCCAATACTGCCCTGAGGAAGAGCAATAAAACTTTCTGTTTTTGGCTCAGAGGGCAAAAGTAGGAACAATAAATTGAAGGTACATAGCTATTGATTTGGGCATGATAGACACGAAAATTTCCTATGTGATTACAGTTCTCAAAAATCTTGGTAGGTGGTTAGTTCCACCTCACTGTCACTCTTCAAGTACTTTCCATTAGGTCTGTAATAGAGGTAAGTTCTATTCAGGAACAGGTTTGACTTTATGGCCTTGGAAGTCCTCATAGATACTGTGATTCTATGGAATGAAAAAAAGGAGGAATTCATTAGGAGATGTTGCAACTAAAGGTAAGTAGAAAAGGATGGGTAATGTTTAAATACATCTGAGAGTGAACACGAAAGATGTGATGGGACAATTATTTTTTCACCCCACTATTGCTGAAAGTTGGCAAGAAAAGTCCTTTGTGGAAAAATAAGCAATAAATCCATGTATCCTGCTCTTGGGACAGTTTTTCTACAACAAAACAGTACTTTCTGATTACTCTGGCATTGTTCAGTCATTTCAGACTTGCCTGACTTTTCCTGATCCCATTTTGGGTTTTTTTGGCAAAGAGGCTGGAATGGTTTGCAATTTCCTTCTCTAGCTCATTTCAAAGATGAGAGAACTGAGGCAAACATACTTTATATTTAATTTGGGTATTTATAAGAGTAAAAATAACTCATTCGCTAAAGTTGTTCTTAAAACAATATGGCAGTTACTATATACAAAGGCTTTTGTTTTTTTGTTAAAAAGATGTTAACATAACTCCACAGAACAGAAATTTCTTTAGAGAAGGGACTTGCTCATTTTTGTATTTGCATTTCAAACTTTTATTCTTTGATTTATGAAAAATATAGAACATTTCATTAAGTTTTGTGCTATCTGTACAATCTAATGGGGGAAGGCAATACATGAAAACAAACTAAAAGAGAGGAGGGAGCCAAGGGGTACCCACTTCAAGGACATGATAATTGTGGAGTTGAAAGCAAGTGGAGCAATTGGTGGGAAATGAAGAAATGTCTGGAAATTTTGAGCCCTCTATAAAAGGAAGCTTTGGAAGGACTTTTTGCTCCACCTTCCAGTCTTCCAGTTAGAGGGGAGGAGAAGCAACTGAGGATACTGAAGTGTTGAGTACCAAAATATCACCTCTTTCTCCCAAAAAGAAATTTTAAAAATCTGGAAAGAACTCTCACAGAAGTACACACAGTATCAGTGGGAAGAGTCAGCACAGATTTAGAGTACACTGGTAGTGAGTTACATACATGAGATAATATGTGGCCAAGGCAATTTACAAACACCTGTATCTAGAGTCACAGATATTTTGTTTCATGGTGTTCTCGTACTGCTTTCCCCTACATAGAGAACAGCATCTCTGTTGGGCAGGTCACTCAGAGCTCCTGAGCCTGTTCCTGCTTGTAGTTCAACTCTTAACTGCTAGGTCTAATCAATTCTTATTATGAAATCTTAGTAAATGCCTTTGTTTTCACTTAATTGCATCTACTGGCTGTATTAAAGGAAATTGTGCCATTGGGGACTTGAGATCTATAGTTTCAATAGTGTGAACTGACAGGTTTCCCTGGAACTTCGGGCACTGGCCATCTTCTGAGTGACCTAGTCCTTTAGTGGAAATGAGAATTGGGGGGAATAGTTGCAGAAGGGGTGCCATAAAGATAACATATGTAAAATATAGTGTTCTACTTGAAGCCTTGCGCAAATATCCATTATAACTGCAAAGAGCTAGAAGTTAACAAAATATCAATTGATAGTTATTAATTCATCAATAATGGCAAGCATTTATTAAGTGTCTGGTCTATAATAGATATTATTGGATTACAACCTACCTATCTCCGTATCTCTACCTCTTGGCTCACTTGTATTCCTTCAAGTCCCAGCTTAAATTCTATTGTCTACAGGAAACATATAGATTAAAGAGATTAAGTATCCCTGGTCACACAGCTAGTAAGTGCCAAAGGCAATATCTGAACTCATTTCTTTCTTAATTCAAAGTCTATGACCCGTTCCTCTTTACAATATTTTCTCTCTAAGACATATTAACATGCAATCTTGCTATCAATCTCATTGTTAGTTCCACTTAGAACAATAGGTAAAGGGATAGCAGTGCATCATGTGTTTCAATCTAATAGGGTTAAATGAGCCAGTCTCTCTTATTTGAAAAGTGATGAGATGTGGAAGGTGGAGACAAGATGGTGGAGTAGAAACAGGACTTCCATGGGGCTCTGGCTCTCACCTCCTCCAATTCATGTAAAAGGGGACTCTGAACAAACTTTGGAGCTATAGAGCCCACTAAATGACACAGAGAAGCTAACCTCCCACTGAGGACAGCCTGGCAGGCTGGCAAGAATTGGCCAGCACAGCACTCTGGGAGCCAAGCCCAGCCCCATGTGAGCAGGAGGTTTTAGCCCCAGGGCAGGCCTAACCAGCTGCTGGCTGGAGGGACTCCAGGTCACCAGAAGTTATGGCTATTTCCAGAATTATCAACACATAGATGCCAAGGATAAAGTGAGAGGTCAGTGTAGTGTGGACTTTGGGATCCAGTAGGTTGGGAGTACATTGGCTTTTTCCCTGGGGTGAAAAGCTGCTGAGGAGCCACAGCCACACAGCTGCAGCCACATGGCAGCTTCAGGCCCTGGGCTGCAGACTGTAGGGGGACCAAGCAACCAGTCTGAGGGGTAATCACTCTTGCTTTAACCTGCTTGGGTCTGGATTGCAGTCTAGGGTAGAGGTCCTGGGGTGTGTGACCACCATGCCAGAGCATGTGGAGGCTTCAGAGAGGGCACCCAACTAATACCTTCGGGAGCTGAGAAAACCCCAGCATTGGGAAGGAAGCTTCCCTGTCTGGTGGCAGAGTCCTACTGTGGCAAAAAGCACAGAGGTCAAGGGATTGAGTGGTGACATGAACAGGCAAAGGAAGCAAAGCAAACAGAAGATTCCAACATTAGACTCCTATTTTGGGGATAAACAAGATCAAAGCATGGAACAGGAGGAATATGGTGAAGTCAGAACTCCTGCACCAAAAGCTTCAAAGGAAAATATGAGCTAGTTACAGGCCATAGGGGACCTTAAGGAGCAAAAAAAGGAAGTGGAAGAAAAATTGGGAAGAGAAATGAGAACAATGCAAGAAAATTATAAAGTGAGAGTCAATAGCCTGGCTGAGTAAAATAACACTTTAAAAATATACGAATTCAAATGGCAAAAGAGGCTCAAAAAAGCAATGAGGAGAAGAATGCCTTAAAAAGCCAAATTTGCCAGATGGAAAAAGAAACTCAAAAGCTCACTGAAGGGAATCATTTCTTCAGAACTAGATTGGAGCAAATGGAAGCTAGTGACTTTATGAGAAATTAAGATGCTATTAAACAGATCAAAACAAATGAAAGAATAGAAGGCAATGTGAAATATCTCACTGGAAAAACCACTGACCTGGAAAACAGATCCAGGAGAGAGAATGTAAAAATTATTGGATTACCTGAAAGCCATGATCAAAGAAAGAACCTAGAAATTATCCTTCAAGAGATTCTCAAGGAAAACTGCCCTGATGTTTTAGAACCAGAGGGCAAAACAGAGGTTGAAAGAATCCACCAATCACCTCCTGAAAAAGATTCCAAAAAGAAAACTCCTAGGAATATTAGAGCCAGGTTTTGAAATCCCCAGATCAAGGAGAGAATGTTACAAGCAGCCAGGAAGAAACAATTTGAATATTGTGGAAACACAATCAGGATAACACAGGATCTGGCAACTTGTACACTAAGGTATTGAAGGGCTTGGAATATGATATTCTGGAGGGCAAAGGAGCTGTGATTAAAACCAAGAATCACCTACCCAGCAAAACTGAGTATCATGTTTCAGGGGAAGACATGGTCATTCAGTGGAATAGAGGACTTTCAAGCATTCTTGAAGAAAAAAACAGAGTTGAATAGAAGATTTGACATTCAGATACAAGAAGCAAGAGAAGCATGAGAAGGTAAACAGGGAAAAGAAATCATAAGGAACTTATTACAGTTGAACTATTAACATTCCTACATGGAAAAATGATAATTGTAACTGATGAAACTTTTCTCCATATGAAAATAGTTGAAGGGAATATATATATATATATATTCGAGGGTATATGGGCATATGAATACATATATGAATGTTTGTACATATGTTTACAGGTATACATAGATAGAGGGCACAGGACCAATTTAATAGGAAGGGATGATACTTAAGAGGTGAAATTAAGAGGTGAGAGAGGAATAATGAGAGGAGATGGGTAGAGACAGAATGGGGTAAACTATCTCATATAGAAGAGGCAAGTGAAAATGGTTACAATGGAGGGGAAGAACAGGAAGGCAAAAGGGAATAGGTCAACCTTATTCCCACTGAATTTGGCTCAGGAAGGGAATGGCATACACACTAAATAGGGTATCTTACCCTATAGGAGAGGAGGGGGGAAGGAGATAAGAGTGAGGATGATGGAAGGGAGGGCAGGCTGGGGGAGAGGGAAGTTGGAAGCACCCACTTTTGAAAACTGACAGGATCAAAGTAGAGAATAGAACAAGTGGGAGGTGGGATAGGAGGGAGGTAAATATAGTTAGTCTTTTACAATATATCTACTATGGTAATGTTTTGCATTAGCTACACATGTACAACCTATACTGAATTGCTTATCTTCCCAGTAAGCATGGGTGACAAGGGAGGAAGGGAATGAATCTGGAATTCAAAGTTTTAAAATCAAATGTTTAAAAAAATATACATATATACACATATATACATATATATATATATATATATATACACACTATCATTATTAATACTATTTTACATATAATTGGGAAATAAGATATATAGGCACTGAGACAGAGAGATCCACCATGCCTTACTGGCAAAGTCAAAGGGTGTATGGGAGAAGATATGGGAGACCAGATTGGAGGAGGGGATATCCTGTGGAACTCTTATTTTGGGGTAGTGGGTAGGGGAAAAATGGGGAAAAATTTGTAACTCAAAATCTGGCAGAAATGAATGATCTAAATCAGAAGTTAATAAAGCATTAAAAAAAAAAAAAAGAAAATTGATGACATGTCCCAAATCACTGTCAGATTTGGTATAGAGCTTAAGGCATGATTTTATCTCCAACCTGCAGAGAAGTAGACTACAAATATGCTAATAAAAGGAAAGGTGATTTTTATAGAACTCCATTTTCAACAGAAGTCAGAAAAAAGAGGTAGAAAAATAATCATAGATATATAGGCCCTCTGCTCTTGCATCTGTCGGGACAGGTTCCATCTTGTTTTGTTAGGCTCCCAAGTCTAGGCAAGGCCATTTCCCAAATGTTTTCTCTCTTGCCAGACCACATTTATCTTGCTTTTCCTATCCTGTCACTCATTGATCTTTAATCTCTCAAACTTGCACCTTCTCTGCACTTCTGCTTATTTTAATTGTCATGTTTAGATTTTGGAACTGGAAAGGCATGACAGTTATACCCTACTGATCCTTAGGTAAAGTACTAAATTGTAATAAAATAAAATTTTCTTTGCAGGAATGCTTGTGCATCCATATATTTAGAGTTTTTGCTAGAAGTTATAGTCTCTTCATGTATTAAATTTTACATAAATTTTTAAAAATTTATTTATTTTCTAGTATGTGCTAGGTAGTGATAATACAAAGAAAAACAAAAGGCCTAAAGAAGTCCCTGTCCTCAGGGAGCTTATATTTTGCTGGGAATAACTGCAAATTTATTTACATTTGTTACCCCCGGGGAATACGATATTTGTACATTCCTGATATGCATGTTTTCTCTTAAATTAATAGCTTACATGTTGTTATTGAGCTAGTATCTACCCCCCCAAACTCGTGCTTACAAATTCTCATCTAATGTTCTACCTCCCTCCAGTAAAGTTATATCCCTTTACCTGACATCAGTGTTTTTCTTCTGTTGACTTTCTCCAGTCTTCTTCATATATCTTATCTGTATGTTTACATGTTGTTTTTATTTCTTCATTCTCCTCCTGCACATGCTCTTGACTTTTGCACTTCAAAATCATGCCTTCTTGATATCTGATTTTTCTTGTAATTTCCCTCCTTGTCCTGGAATAGTTTACCATCACTGAGGCCTGCCTTCTTTTTCTCATTAAGGATTTCTTTCTGAAGCCTTCATTTTGTGGAAGGGAACCCAGCCTGCCTTCATTTTTTTTCCATCCCAGGTCTGGACTTTCTAGACTTCGAGACCACTCCCCTATGCCAGGTACTTTCATTCCCTCTCTTCCCTGTCTCATTCCGGTTAAAGTGTCTTTTGTGTATTTTCTTTTCACTTTAGAATGTAAGCTTTAGGCAATGCCTGCCTATTTGCTTGTATTGTTATCCCCAGGACTTAGCACACAGAAAGCACTCAATAAATGGTTACTTGATTCCTTGTTTCCTCTATTAGATTCTTAGCTTCTAGAACTCTAGGACTGCCCTTTGTCTTCCTTTATATCCCTAGCACTTAGGACAATGGCTGGTACATTCCGTTGCTTTTTTTCAATGTATTCATTGGTATTCTTTGCTACACAACCATCCCTGTGGGTCGTTGGGTTTTCTTGGCAAAGAAACTAGAGTAGTTTGCCATTTCCTTCTGCAGTGGATTAAGGCAGAAGTTAGGTGATTTGTCCAGGTTCACACTGCTAGTAAATGCCTGAGATCAGAATTTGAACTTAAGTTTTCCTGACTCCAAGCCTAGCACTCTACCCACTGAGCCACCTAGCTGCTACCTGGCCTACAGTATGCACTTAATACATTCTTGCTGACTGACTGAGATTTGTGCCTACCACAAAGTATAATGGCCTCTGTTTACCTCTGAAACATCCTGTGTGTGAAACTGTGTGTATCACAATCTTTTGCGCCTCAATTTCCTTATTTTAACATGCATATATTATGTGCATATGCTATATTGAGCTAATTAGCTTCTAATGTCACTTTTAGATCCGAATCTGTTACCTTATGGTTGATTAACAAAAAAGTTCACAAACACAGAAGGTAACTGAGAAGGGAAATCCTTCACAGAGTAGAATTGTCAGCAATTTTATATGAGGAGGGTAATTCTATGCAGCTTTTACTCTTCAGCCAATTACTTTTTTAGGGTGAAAAATATTTAAAGATAGAAATCAATTTGCCATAAAATCTCCTGCATTTCTTTAAGAGTTTAGATGAAGCTATAATGGTCAAAGGTTTTGGGAAACCTTGTATAGTTTCTTTTGTTATTAATATAGGATGTAACTAATCTTCTCTATATTATGTAAGTTTTCTGACAGTGATACTATTTAAATAACATAATAAGAGTTACAATGTTTTTATACAATGCCTTAATTGATTTACAAAGATTAGTACAAACTGCTTTATTAGAATCAAAACTTCCTTTATTGGAAAACAAATGTTAGGGTGAGAAAAGTAAGATCATATTTAAATAAAAACCAAGAGTAGAAAGCAACATGTCTTGAATTATATTCCACCCAAGATTAGTCCATTGAAATGATAGTTTTATGTTGTGTTCTAAAAAAATAATGAATTGAAGCCCAGCTTAATGAGAACAGGCAGGCAGCCCCAAAGATAGTTCCTTCCACAAAAACTCCCTTTCTTCTTATGCCTAATGTGTCAAATTGCAAATGGGAAGGAGGGGAGGAATGAAATGATAGAGTGGAGAATAACAAGTAAGCACCAAATGAGTTTAACTCTTTGGAGAAAAAAAAAAGTAGTCTCCATGGTTATCCAAATCTACATCATGCACAATTTAATGTATTAAAGGTGGCATCTTGAAATGCACTGTATATGTTGCTAACTCTGATAGACTATGTTTCTAGAAAGAAAGCAAGACTGGCACATACTAAGACATCTGGCTTGAAAACTTGTAAGAATTCTTCATATCATGAGTTTATAAAATGAACTTTACAGTAAATATCTAAGATATATTTAGCTACAAATTTTAATATTTAAGATAGCCAAAGGCAGCTCAGCTTCTACTGTAGTTTTTATTATTTAATGACACAGATGAACTTGAAGGTTTTAAGAGTAAAAAGAAGTCACTGAGGAATTCCATGATAGGAAGAGAAAATTTGATGATCTTATATTAAGGCCTAAGAATGACAAATAGAAAGATACTGTCCACCATTAGTACCCCTAGAATATCAGGAGAAAGTGAGGAAGGCTTCCAGTAAATTCAGTGGACCCCTTTGTAATAAACTTATGGTAGAATATGCACAAGCTGCAAGGATGAACAAGCATGAATGAATGGCAATCTGTATTTTTGGAGGGAAGTTCCAAGTCAATATGATCACAGTTTATTCAAGTAGGTTAAGGGGAAGGAGAAGAGGAATAAGCATTCTATACCTACTATGTGCCAAGCATTATGCTAAGTGCTTTAAAATCATTATCTTTTTGATCCTTACAACATGGGATGTAGGTGCCATATTGAGGCAGACAGAAGTGATTCATTGACAGTCATTTAACTAGTAGGGGTTTAGGGGCCACACTTGAACCCTGATCTTCCTGACTCAAGGACTATCATACTATTATTCATTGTGCCACCTGGCTGCATCAACTACAATACAGGTGCATGATACTATATGGATATTATCATATCATTCTAACTAGAATAAGGATAGGGTATAGAAATAAAGATGCACTCTTTTCATATCTTAGTTCACCTTGTTCTCCAGTCTGTTTACATATAAAAAAAAATCTTGAGTATTTTTAACACAAATAAAATTTGAAATGACATTCTACTGAGGAAAAAAATATGACAGAAGTGTTTCATGTGCCTGAGAACTATTCATGTGGAAGCCAAGATGGTGGAGTAAAAACAGGACCTCCATGTGGCTCCAGGTCCCACCACCTCCAATACATGTAAAAAATGATTCTAAACAAATTTTAGAGCTACAGAACCCACAAAGTGGCAGAGAGAAACAAATCTCCTGCTGAAGGCAACCTGGCAGGATGATAGGAAAGGTTTATCAAATCAGGTTGGGAGCTGAGCTCAGTGCCACTTGAGCCAACATTCCAGCCCCAAGATGGCCCCTATAAGCAGAGGCCAGAGCAGACTTCAAGAGAGTGAATCATGAGCAGTCATGGCAGTTTCCAGACTTCTCAACCCATAAACACCAAAAACAATGTGAAAGGTCAGTCTGGAACTCTGTTGGAACTGGGTAGAGAAGAGCAAGGTCTGGCCCCAGCCCCCAGGGCAAGAGGTGGTGGAGGTGCTGGGTTTGCCTCCAGAGCTCTTGGCCTTCACATTGTAGGGGGACCAAATGGCCATTCAGAGGGTAATCACTCTTACTTTAACCTGCTTGGATCTGGTTCACGACCTTGGGTGGTGGCCCTGGGGTGTGTGTCCAGTATGCCAGAGCTTGTAGGGACAGTAGAGAGACCACCCTCCTAATAGTTCTGGCAGCTGTGAAAACCCCAGGGATTTGGGACAAAGATCTCTGCAATTTGGAAGCAGAGTTCTACCATGGCAAAGAGCTCAAAAGTCAAGTAAGTGGCTGGCAGTATGAGCAAACAGAGGAAGAACAAACAGACCGTAGAATCCTTTTTTGGGGACAATAAAGGATCAAGGCATGGAATGGGAGGAAGACAATGAAGTCAGAACTCCTGTACCAAAAGCTTTGAAGAAAAATATGAATTGGTTACAGGCCATGGAGGAGCTCAAGAAGGATTTTGAAAATCAAGTAAGAAAAGTGGGGAAAAAATTGGGAAGAGAAATGAGAACGGTGCAAGAAAATCATGAAAAGCAAGTCAACAGCCTGGCTGAAGAAAATAACACCTTAAAAATAGACTAACTTAAATGGCAAAAGAGGCGAAAAAAGCTAATGAGAAGAATGCCTTAAAAAGAAAAATTTGCCAAATGGAAAAGGAGTTTCAAAAACTCACTGATGAGAATAATTCCTTCAAATTATATTGGAGCAATTGGAAGCTAGTGACTTCATGAGAAATCAAGATATTATAAAAAAGATCCAAACAAATGTAAAAATAGAACGCAATGTGAAATATCTCACTGGAAAAAGCAAAGACCTGGAAAATAGATCCAGGACAGATAATTTAAAAATTATTGGACTACCTGAGAGCCATGATTAAAAAAAAGAGCCTAGAAATAATCTTTCACGAAATTATCAAGGAAATTGCCCTGATATTCTAGAACTAGAGGACAAAATAGAAATTGAAAGAATTCACCAATCACCTCTTGAAAAATATCCCCAAAAGAAAACTAGCGTAATATTATCACCAAATTCCAGAGTTCTCAGGTCAAGGAGAAAATATTACAAGCATCCAGGGAGAAACAATTTGAGTATTATGGAAACACTATCAGGATAACACAGGACCTAGCACCTTCTACATTAAGGGACCAAAGGGTTTGGAATATGATATTCTTTAGGTCAAAGGAGCTAGGATTAAAACCAAGAATCACCTACCCAGCAAAACTGAGTATTGTGTTTCAGGGGAAAATATGATCATTCAATGAAATAGAGCACTTTCAAGCATTCTTGATGAAAAAAAAACATAGCTGAACAGAAAATTTGACTTTCAAATTCAAGAAGTAAGAGAAGCATGAGAAAGTAAAGAGGAAAAAGAAATTGTAAGGAACTTATTAAAGTTGAACTATTTATATTCCTACATGGAAAAATGATAATCGTAATTCATAAGACTTTTCTTATTATGTAGATAGCTGAAGGGAATATATATGTGTATATATATGTATACATACATGTATGTATATATAGAAGGGTGTGTGTGTATAAATATATATGTGAGTGTGTACATGTATACATAGACAGAGGGCACAGGATGAGTTGAATGTCAAGGGATGATATCCAAAAAATAAAATTAAGATGTGACAGAGGAATTTATTGGGAGAAGGAGAAAGGGAGAGATGGATTAGGGTAAATTATCTCATATAAAAGAGGTTTTGAGGGGAAGAGGAGGAAGGTAAAAGGGAATGGATCAACTTTACTCTTATTTAATTTGGCTTAAGAAGGAAACAACATAGACACCCAATGGGTATCTTACCCTGCAGGAAAACAGGGGGAAAGGGGATAAAATGGGGGATGATAGAAGGGAGGGCAGATTGGGGAAGAGGGTAGTTAGGAGGAGGAACTTTTGAAAAGGGATAGGGTCAAAGGAGAAAACAGAATAAGTGGGGGGCAGGATAAGATGGAGGGAATTATAGTTAGTCTTTCACAATATAACTACTATGGAAATGTTTTGTGTAACTATACATGTACATTGTATATATATATATATGTATATATACATGTGCATATATACACACACACACATAACTATACATGTATATTGAATTTCTTATCTTCTCAATGGGAGTGGGTGAGGAAGGAAGAAGGGAAAAATCTTGAACTCAAAGTTTTAAAAACAAATGTTAAAAACAATTTATTTTTTTTCATGCAACTGGTAAATAAGATATACAGGCAATGGGATATAGAAATCCATTTTGCCCTACTAGAAATTTGGAGGTGGGAGGAGGGAGGATGTAAGAGAGAACAGATTGGGGGAAGGGGTATTCAGTAGGCTCACTATTTTGGGATGGGGCTAGGGGAAAGATGGGGAGACAAATTTATAACTCAAAATCTTGTGGAAATGAATGTTGAAAACTAAAAATAAATAAACTGAAAAACAATTTAAAAAGAAATATTCATGCATCTTTTTGCATTTTCTAAGATTTTTCTCTGAATTAATTCCCTTTTTAAAATTAGCAACATGCATGTATAAACTTTAGTGCATTGAGTTGTTTTCATTTACTTTAGTCATTGCAGTTTCCTAGAAATATCAACCATTAATCTATGGTTATGCACCACCTTAGTGCATGACACCACACTCATTAATATACCTAGTTCAAAAAGAAATAACAATTTACCTAGAGTCTCAGAATTGGCAGTCTAGTGTTTTTCATATGTATGTGTGTGTGAGTGAGTGTGTACATTTCTGAAAATACACAGACACTTACATTTCAAACACACATACTTTGGGGAAAGAAATGGGGAAATCAGATGTTAGAACCAAAAACAAAGCAAAACAAAACAAAACAAAATGCTCCAGCAAATAAAGAAATTGACTGTTATCCAATGATAATGACAGTAACAAATATAAACTCAAACTATAAGCTTGAAGTAGCCTACAGCAAACACAAAAGCCTCTGGTATGTTTCCACAGGAACTTCATGAGTCCAAGGATGCTATTTGGTCCATGGAGGGAAAAGGAAACTTCCACTGTGCATACATTCAGTTGGTCTCATAAGCCTTTCTTATAAATCCTCTATATTTGTTGAGATTTGGTGTTCCATGGAATGAGTATGCATTTATACCTCATATAGCATGGAATATATATGCTTTATACCTCATCTCTCTATTCTGATTATTCCAAAACACAGTAATCAATACTACATATAATTCAAGCCTACATCATAAAATAATCAATGAATCATTGGTTCAAAGCTACAAATCAATTTAATCAAATACAACCCAATTCTATCAATAAAGCAAAAAAAATCACATGATACAACAATGCATTTAATGAGGTATTGTTTCTTTCCTTATACCCCCACAGACTTTTCCCTTGATTATTATAATATTATAATAGAATAATTCATAACAGCAAGCATGGATTCCAATACTTGCCTAGACACTTCATGTTTCTATCAAAATATCTTTTGGCAGGCTAGGTGGAAGGTAAGGGAGGGAACTGGGACAAGACACACAGGTTTCAGAAATAATAAGAACTACATAGGTCAAAGCTACTAAAGGGCTACAAATTCCAACATCATCATCTTGGACAATCAAAAAATTACTACCTTTAAATTTTACTCTTGAAACCTAGAGACCTCACATTTCAGATTAAAAAATTCAAATAGATAGTAGTTTTTCTATGAAGCGCAAGCATTTGTGTCATTATGCAAATGAAACAAAATATTCTGCTGAAGCTGAGACCATTCTTTTGATACTTTCATGGAGAAAAAAAGCACCCTGTATGCGGAGTCAGAATTGCTATGTTGAAGTCTTAGTTCTGCTACTTAGTATTTGGGTAATGCTAGTCACTTAAACTCTCTAAACTTTAAGTTTCCTCTGCTATATAATGAGAATGATAATACCTGCACTGTCTTTGAATCCTATTTCAATGTGACCTAATATCATTATTGTCTTCAGATTAAAAAGTTGCAGGATCACCTTTTTCCCCCTTTGAATAAGTACCAATTTGATGAACAGGTGGGATAAAGTAGAAAGCAATCTAATCACAATGCTCTTTGTATTGGACAAAATTTTATTTATAATAGAGCTCAAGTCATTTATTAAGAATCATTTATGTGCAAGTGGGTATAAATATCTGTCAAAAGTGTCAAAGGACAAAATCTGTTGGCAACTTGAATATCCTTGTAATCTGTAAACACTTCTAGAAAAAGTCAAATTAAAGGGAGAGTTAATCTATTATGACAGTGAGATAAATGTTATTATTTAAATGTTAAAAGCATTCTTAATTCAAACTAATGGAATTTGGCAACACTAAATGTCAAATTACTTTTTCCTAGATCAAATTATTTTAGTGTGCATTTGACTTCATGTAACTAATATAACTTAAACCTGCATAAATGTGTAACAATAACACATTGTTATTATCAGTGGATTGATGACAGAAAAGAGTCACAGAAGTAGTGTCAAAATTACAATTATAAAAAAAATTGTAATCTGAAAGTCCATTATAAATACTACAAATGAGAAGTTCTCCATTTTCTAGAAAAGATCAACAGAAAGGTAGAAGAAATAACACCAAGGAGATAATGTTCAGAAGTCTGAACATAGGTGTTCACTAAAATAACTAAGAAAATAATTATAATTTTAACAACATAAAACTATTACTCAAAGAATGGGGTAATATTTTTGCCCAATTGGAGCACTTTAATATATATATATATATATGTATGTATGTATGTATGTATCACATTTTGGATGATGTAGTTCATATACAGAAGTCTAAGAGAAAGAAAAAAAATTAAAAATCATTAATGTCCAGTGATTAAGTAAGCCTATTTAATAGATGCAAACCCAAGACGATAATAAATAGTGAACATCTATATACTACTATGTGCCAGATATTATGCTAAGTACAGATTTTACCTCAATCGATTGCCATAACAACTCTGAGAGGTAGAAGCTATTATTATCCCTATTTTACAACTGTGGGTACTGAAGCAAACCTATATAACTTGCTCAGGGTCTCACAGCTAGTAAGTGTCTGAGGCCAAATTTAAATTCAGGTCTTCTTCACTCCAGTCTCAGAACTCTATCTACTATGGCACCTACCTACCTCCAAGAAGATATCCATTATCTCCCTCAGAACCTAGGACAGATCTATGTATAAGATAGATACTTAATCAATGTTTGTTGAACAAATGAAAGGATGGATAAACAAAAGCTTCCAATTCTGTGTTTCACCATCCTATGGACTTATATAAATACAAAATATAAATCATGTGAAAAAACACATTAAAATATCACAGTTAATTTATATTTGGATTATCTGTCTTCCTTCTTCATTGCCAATATTTTAGTGGCATTAAAATATTACTTTCATTACATATTAAAATAGTTGATTACTGTAAAGTCAAACATAACATAGTGTGGTATAACAAAGAGAAATCTGAAATCTAAAAACCTGGTCTTGAATTTCCACTTTGATACTTGAGAAGTTTAGGACCTTGGGCAAGTCACTGTTCCTTGATGAATCTCACTGAGGGATAATACTACCTGACCTGCCTTCCTCCCAGGTTTGCTGCAAAGAAAGGGTCTGGGTAATTTTGTTATTATTTTGTCTTTACAACTGATGATACCACACAGCCTTATTGAAATAACTTTATAGAGAAGTTTTTTTTTTATTATTTACTAGTAACAATCAAACAGAGGTAGACTGGCTAAAATTATGTGTTACTCAAGAACATAGTACAGAGTCTGGAAGCAGAAAGACCTGAGTACAAAAGACCTTCTCACTGTCACTAAGACCTTTTCACTGCTTCTGACCCCAGAAAAGTCATTTAACCTTTCTGTACCTTAAGGCAATTCTACAAGACTTAAAGGTAGCATAGGTGTAGGGAAATCTTTAATGTACAAGGCATCCCAGAAGTCTTAGTGACATTTTAAACTACTAGATCTTAAAATTGTACTATCTCTTTTGGGAACTTCTGTATTTGGCTAGTAACTACCCTAGCTCAAAGATCAAGATCTATTTAAATGGAATTCTGTTCTATATAATTAGTCTTATCTCATACTGAAACGGGTATTATTCTAGCCCTTTGAACTGGAGTGTACTATTGTTGATTAGTCTTTATTAAGGGATAATAAAAAAAACAGAGAAATCAGGTTACTAGAATGTACTATTATACATTATACTGACACAAAAATAATGTAGCATTTGCTAAGAGTTATGCATATATGGATTCTGACATGCATAATATCAAATGTCTAGGAATTGCATTTATCACTTCAAAAATTATTAACCAATGTTTTCAATAAGAAAGTTGGTTCTTGAAGCAAATCTAGTTAGTATTTTAGTGAAGTTGAATAAAATTTAGCATATGTTCAGGGGAAATCACTTTCCTTTTTGTTACCTTACTGTTTATTTTTAAAAATCAACAAATGCATACACAAGCAATATCAATGACTGTTTGTAGAATGACCCAATTTAAGTAAGTTTCCTTATGTAAATTTAAAGCATAAAGTAGATTAGTTATGAAAGTGATATACAACAAAATGGTATTCAGTAATCAAAAAATGAACACAAAGAGAACAAAACAGTATTTCAGATATGATAAAGTTACAATTTGAAAGAATTTTAAAATGAATGTGTACTAGGTATTAACTATTTCCAATGTGGTCCATATGCTAATTGATTTAGAAAGAATTGCTAATGCTTTTCATTATTTTATAAGCATTCCAGTATTCTACATATTGAAAAACCTTCCATTTTAGAAATTAATCGAGAGGTGATGATGCTGCCAATGAATATCATGATGATGATGATACTTCTTGTACCTTATAGTCAAGGTTATGGAAAAACATGTCTTAGAAACATTGAAGGAACTTCAGGCTGATCATTGTTGGCAGTCAGAATTGATGATTTTTGTTTCCCATCATCTTGTCATTCTAAATAATTATAATTACTTGTATGTGATGTTGTATATGCTCAACTTTTCTTGTCAACAAAATTAATTATTTGACAGAACTAATTATTTTGAGACTTCTGAACCTGCTCAGCAAGAATTGGAATTGCACTTTTAACATGCAAACCTAGTTCCCTGGCCACATCATATGGAACACACAGTATCACATTTAATTTCAATTAGTTCAGCTAGTCATTATTCTAATATGATTACACATTCTTGTAAAATGTCCCTTTTTATGAAAAGCAATTAATTTTCATTTAGAAACATTTTGGATGCCAAGAAAGAAGAAATGGTCCTTCTTATAATAAATGTATTTGATCTAGAAATATCAATAGGAGCTCCCAAACTATTATTGGCATAAAGACAGAAGAGTCAAAAAATAGGAAATGAGAGGTACACTATCAAGGTCATTACTATGACTAAAGCTTTAATATTGAAGGCCATTGGTCCTGTAATAAACAGAACCTGTTTATTACAGGACCACTGGCATCTAAAGGAATGATGCCTATTCAAGAGCTACAGCTCCTAAATAGCAACGCTTAAAATAGTGCATTTTAAAAATATACACAGAAATGCGTGAATGTTTTTTTCATCAGATCTGATTACATACTGATTGTGGATGTTATAAGTTATTCAGCCTTGATTATCAGTAAAGTTTACCAGATGTCACAAAGTGAGAGACCAGAAAGGAGGATGCAAAAATAAATACCATGACTCTAAATGACACTGAGAAAACCAGTTAACCATTTTAAATATTGTATTTTTTTCAAATCACCTAGCTTTCAACTCCTACAGGAAGTTTTATTTTTTCAAATAACCTGCCTACTGAAAATAGTAAGCTTCCTCAAGTCCATTTGGTAGTAGGCTAGGTATAATCATAAAATCAAGGATAATGAGTACACTATCTAAAGGCACTTTTTTGGCTAATTCTCAAATCTAAAACAATAGGTTCTCAAGAAAAGTAAAGTGTTCTATGACATAGACGACCATTCAATACAAATTGGAGTCTGTTTTTCTTGAAAATTACCTCAATAGATTTCTAATTATGGAAATTGCTATGACTTCTCTTAGAGTAGCATAATATTGTGCAAACTATACTTGCTTCTTTGCTTTTAGTGAATGTTACCTAGTGACTTCCTTATCATATTGCAAATGAAACACAAAATTGTCCTTCATGCTTAACTCTTAATCACCAAAGGTATTAGGGGAAAATAATACTGCTGGTAAATGAGATACAAACATAATTCCCAAGACTATATATTACTTATATTCCCCTTTTCAGACTTCTCCCAACAAAATTAGAACACCAATAATGTGTTAAAGGGTTAACAAGCAACAAAATAGATTAACTGAATTTCCACCTCCTCTCAATGCCTGATATAACTAATAACAATAGGCTAGCATGGTTAAAATTAGGCAGCACTGAAGGGAAAGAAGTAGTGGAAGAAGGAAAGGGGAGAGCAGGATGAAGAGGAGAAGGAAAGAGGATGTCAGGTGAGGAAACTTTATCATCCCATGAATGACTAAGTAATAAATAGTCCTATACCGATTAGATAGTCAATAGAAAATTCCCTCTGGGAATAAACAAATAGGTTTTTCTATTCTCTCAGAAAATACAACAACTCTTTCAATATCGTGGTTGGAGATTTCTTTCTCATATTCCATAATATGTAATAGTCTGTTGAAAAATGTGCAGCTGTTGTCTTATTCTTTTTAACAAATGGAGTCTAGTAAAATATGCAGTTCATTTGGGTATGGGAAAACTGATAAAATGACTCAAAGGAAATTTCAATAAGTCTATTCTACATTCATCAAACCTTAACCATGTAGAATCTCAAGTGTCTTGTGCCTTCTCCCTTACATTGCTCCTACACTACTGAATGTAATATATACAGTCCTGGTTAGAATGGATATAGCTGTTAACGGTGGCTGCTGTAATGAAGGAATAATTTAGTAGACTCTAAAAAGAGAGCTTTTTGTATTTGCAATATAAATTCTTTATTTAAAACAAGTAAATTAATGGAATTTATGCACACATTTTTTTCATGGTAAATAATGGCAAAACACAAAAGGGACAAAATGCAACAATATGAAAGTATTTAGTTAGAATTTTGAGGGAAGAAATATCTCATATGTCTTAGAGAGCTGGGCGTGAGAACATTCCAGAACAAGGATACTCAGACTCCTAAGTGTGTATGGCTCTTTTGTATTAAATTTGCAGCTCTTTTTAGGGGGGAGGAGGCAAGGCATTTGGTGTTAAGTGACTTGCCCAAAGCCATCCAGCCAGAAAGTGTCAAGTATCTGAGGCTTCAAATCTGAATATTTGAACTCTGGTCCTCCTGACCCCAGGGCTGGTGGTTTATTCACTGCTTCACCTAGCTGCTCCTGCAGCTCTTTTTAGACCTACACTTTCTGTATTAGGATATTATCTGATGTTATACTCTACAGTTTGTATAGCAGACATGTGTTTCTTCTAGTGAATGGTCATGCAAATGTGCCTCTGGAGTTATCAAATTCTAGACTTAGGTGAAAAACATATGGGTTGATTTTTAATAAGATCAAAATAAGAGATAATTTAAAAAACAACTCACTCACATTTCTGAATCTGTGATACAAGTTTCAGTGTTTCCCTGAATCTCCTCCTTTCTAAGTTAGTTCCAGAAGTTACCGTAGCAGAGTTGGAAGAAGGTAGGAGTACACGCAACAATCATATCACTCTGGATAACTGATTGTGGTTTAAATGGCTCCTGAAATCTTTATATTATCACTTACTCATTTTACAAAGCTTTTTCAATCTTTTCCTGTGAATTATACCCTTCCTTTGAAAACGTATTTAAAAGCATAGACCATCCTATAACTTAATCCTAAAACTGAATAGTTTTTAATAACAAAAAATTACAGGCATCATTTTCATAGAATTTCAGAAATACAAAGATCCTTAGGCTCTATCCAGTCTAATAAATAATTCCCTCTACAATATCCCCAACAAGTGGTTATAAAATCCTTATTTTAAAATCTCTGATTAGTGGGAAGTCTCCCTCTCCTGATGGCAAGCATGCATAGAACATAAATCAGATTTACCCTTACCATCGGTCTTCCTTTTCACCCCAATGTGTACCATCATATCCAAACCATGGTTTAAATGTGACTAAGCTCCTTAAATAGCCTAGTTCACTTTCAGATAACTTTAGTGAAAGGTTTTTTCTTTTGCTTTGTTTTTTTTCCCATCAGGTATAATTTATCTTCCACAGGTCATATATTTGAAGATTATAATCATGTTTCCACTAATTCATTTCTTATTCAAGTTAAAAAGTCTATTACTTTGGACTGATCTTCAGATAACATGTTCTTCATTCCTCTTACCATCCTGGTCATCTTCTTGACATGCTCTAACTTGTCTATAAGCTTTCTAAAATATCATATCCAGAATGAAACATAATACCCCAGATTTATCTGTCAAAACATGAATTCAATAGAACAATTAATATCCCTATGGTCTTCATTTTGTACACCATTTAAAGTTGTCTAGGATAGCATTACCCTTTTTGGACACCAAATAAGAAATAGAATTAGAATTTCCAGATCATTCTCATACAAAGTTATCTAGCCATATGTTCCTACCCTGTATTTGTGAAGCTGATCTATTTTTTAAAGCCAGTGTTGAGGAAGGTATTTCTTCCTATTCAATCTCATAGGCTTTGATTTGGCCTATTGATAAAGTCTAGCAAGATCTTTTTGGAGACTGGATAATCTGGGGGTCAGAGGTATTGGGATGTGATTGCTGTGCTTTCCTGTGTTACTTATGTGACCTTAAGAAAATCACTTAATCTTTACCTGCTTCAGTTTCCTCATTTGGAGATTAGGTGCTTGAACCTTCCAATTCTAAAGCTATAATCCTGTGATCTGTCATCCAATCTGGTAGGCATTCTTTAAACTTCATGCCATCTATAAATCCATCAAACATATCTTCTATGGCTTCATTCATGTCACTATGGCTCCCTATCACCTCTAGGAAAAATTCCAACTACTAAATTTGACATTCAAAGTTCTTCAGATTCTAGCTCCAACCTACCTTTCAAAACTGATTATAGAATATTGCTCCTTAGACACTATGCTTTAGCCAACTGGTCTATTGGCTATTCGCTGTATGAGACATTCAATCTCCTCCCCCTAAGACTTTGCACATTCCCATATCTGGAATGCTTTCCCTCCTCTTTATCTCCGCCTCTGGGAACCCTTAACTTTCTTCAAGCTCAAGTCAAGTACCAATTTCCCCAGTTGTTAGTCTCAACCTTCATGAAATTACTTAGTATTTATATTCATTATTTAGTTAATTGTGCAGTTGACCGGAAGCATATTAACTCCTAAATAGCAGGGACTGTCTCACTGTATTTGTTCAGTGATGCAGAAAAAAAGGTGTTAAATAGCACAGGGTCAAATATAGATTATATTTCAGTCATTCCAATACACATTGACTTCCAATTTGACAATGGGTTACTCATGACTATTCAAATGTAGTCATTTAACTAGTTTCCAAATCTACCTAATCATAGTATTATTTAGCTCACATCTCTGCATCTTATATAAAAAGATAGCACTACTGACTTTGTGAAATATTTTCCTGAAAATATTCCTCTCTTACCATGCCTATTTTCCTAAGAGCACAGGATTAAAAAGTGGGGAACACACACACGAACACACACACACACACACACACACACACACAAAATGATGTAATGTGACTTATTAGTGATTCTATTATTTCAGTTACAGAATAACGATAAACATGGATGAGGTTATTAATTTGATTTTATCATGAAAACAAAATGTTGAAAATTATCTTATATATATATAATATGCATACACATGTAGTATCTAAGTGTACATACATACAAATACATATGAATATGCATATACATATGCATCCAATTATTAGGTTTTGCATTTCCTTGTTGGCTTTTTGTGGTTTGGACCCATGACTAGAATTGCTTAGAAAACACACACTGACAAAATTCCCCTTTCAGATTCATATTGGCAACTGCTTTGCAGCTTATTGTCTTAGAGAGTTCCCTGGAGAAAATAATAGGCTAAATAACTTGCCAACTGCAACACAACTAACATGTGTCAGAAGTGGTTTGGGGGGCGGAGCCAAGATGGCGGAGTAGAAACAGCATTTCCAATGTGCTCTGCCCCACACAAATTTCAAACAATGTGAAAGGGGACTCTGAACAACTTCTGGAGCCTCAGCACCCACAGAACATCACAGAAAAGCTAACCTCCTGCTGAGGACAGCCCAGCAGCCCTGCAGGGAGCAGCCAGTACAGCGCTCCGAGAGCAGGCAGCACAGCACTCTGAGAGCAGGCAGCACAGCATGCTGGGAACCGACAGGGCAGCGAGCAGAGCCCAGCCCAGGTCCGCGGTTTTAGCCCCAAGGTGGCAGGGCCTTCAGCCGGCTGGAGGGACCCCAGAACACCAGCAATTGTGGCAATTCCAGAATTATCAGCACATATATGCCTAGGACAAAGTGAGAGGTTAGTGCCCTATGGACTTTGGGACCAGTATTTGGGGAACATGTGGCTTCCTCCCCTGGGGGCAAAAAGCTGCTGAAGAAACAGCTGCACAGAAGCCATTTTGCAGTGTCAGTAGTGGCTCTAACTCCTGGTCTGTGAATTGTAGGGAGATCCAGCAATCAATCTGGGGGTTAATCGCTCTTGCTTTAAACTGCCTGGATCTGGATTGTGGTCTGGGGGGGAAGTTTGGGGTGGGTATCCAACTTGCGAGAGTGGGTGGAGGCTTTACAGAGGCCACCCAACCTCTGGAAGTTGTGAAGACCACTTGTTTGGGCGGAAGCTCCCCTGTCTGGTGGCAGAGTCCTACTGTGGCAACAAGCCCCAAAATCAAGTAATTAAATGGCAACATGCCTAGGCAAATGAAACAAAATAAACAGAAAAGTTCAACATTGGACTCCTATTTTAGGGGCAAAGAGGCTCAAAGCATGGAGGAGGACTGTGAGGTCAGAACTCCTGCACCAAAAGCCCCAAATGAAAATACAAGCTGGCTACAGGCCATAGAGGATCTTAAGAAACAGATAAGAGAAGTGGGGGAAAATTTGGGAAGAGAAATGAAAAAGATGCAAGAAAAGTATGAAATGACAGTCTACAGCCTGATGGAGGAAAATAACACCTTAAAAAATAGACTAACTCAAATGGCAAAAGAGGCTCAGAAAGGTAATGAGGAGAAGAATGCCTTAAAAAGTCGAATTTGCCAGATGGAAAAAGAATCTCAAAAGCTCACTGAGGAGATTCATTCCTTCATAGTTAGACTGGAGCAAATGGAAACTAGTGACTTTATGAGAAATCAAGATACTATTAAACAGATCCAAACAAATGAAAGAATAGAAAGCAATGTGAAATACCTCATGGGAAAAACCATTGACCTGGAAAATAGATCCAGGAGAGATAATTTAAAAATTATTGGACTACCTGAAAGCCATGATCAAAGAAAGAACCTAGAAATCATCCTTAAAGAAATTCTCAAGGAAAATTGCCCTGATGTTTTAGACCCAGTGGGGGAAACAGAGGTTGAAAGAATCCACCAATCACCTCCTGAAAAAGATCCCAAAAAGAAAACTCCTAGGAATATTATAGGCAGGCTCCAGAACTCCCAGATCAAGGAGAAAATACTACAAGCAGCCAGGAAGAAACAATTTCAATATTGTGGAAACATAATCAGAATAGCCCAGGACCTGGCAGCTTCTACACTGAGGGATCGAAGAGCATGGAATATGATATTCTGGAGGGAAAAAGAGCTGGGATTGAAGCCAAGGGTCACCTACCCAGCAAAACTGAGTATCTTGTTTCAAGGGAAAATATGGTCATTCAGTGGAATAGAGGACTTTCAAGCATTCTTGATGAAAAAACCAGAGTTGAATTTGAAAATTTGACATTCAGACACAAGAAGCAAGAGATGCTTGAGAAGATAATCAGGGAAAAGAAATCAAAAGGAACTTATCAAAGTTGGACTATTTACAGCCCTACATGGAAAAACAATAACTGTGTTTGATGAAACCTTTCTCATTATGAAAATAATTGAAGAAGGGTACATGGCATATGTTCACAGGTATACATGGATAGAGGGAACAGGTTGAATTTGATGGGAAGGGAGGATTCTTTTTCTTTTGGAGGGCAATTGGGGTTGGGTGACTTGCCCAGGGTCACATGGCTGGGTTTTTGTTTGTGTGTTGGGTGTCTGGGGCCAGATCCGAGCTCAGGTGCTTTTGGCTCCGGGGCCAGTGCTCTGCTCACTGCGCCACCTAGTCGCCCCAAGGAAAGGATGATTCTTAAGGGGTGAAGTCAAGAGGTGAGAGAGGAAAGTGGCAAGAGGAGATGGAGAGAGACAGGGTAGGGTAAACTATCTCATGTAGAAGAGGCAAGGGGAAGTAGTTGCAGAGGAGGGGAAGAACAGGAAGGCAAAAAGGCAAAAGCATATTCTCATTGAAGTTGGCTCAAAGAGAGAATCACATACATACTAAATGGAATATCTTACCCTCACTCACTCTCCTGAGTAGGGGAAAGGGGGATGAGAAAGGGGAGGATGGAGGGGAGGGCATTCTGGGGGGAGGGGAGTTTGGAAGTACCCACTATCAAAGAGGGACAGGATCAAAGTAGGGAATGGACCAGGTGGGAGGTGAGACAGGTGGGAGGGAAATATAAGCAGTCTTTTACAATATATCTACTATGGTAATGTTTTGCATAGCTATACATGTACAACACATACTGAATTGCTTATCTTCTCAGAGGGAGTGGGTGACAAGGGAGGAAGGGAATGGATCTGAAAATCGAAGTTTTAAAATTAAATGTTTCATAAGATGTCCAGGCATTGGGGCTCAGAGATTCACCTTGCCCTAATGGCAAAATCAAAGAGGATGGGGAGAAGATATGGGAGAGAGCAGATTAGATGAGGGGATATCTAGTAGGACTGCTATTCTGGGGTGGTGGGTAGGGAAAAATGGGGGAAAATGTAACTTATAATCTGGTGGAAATGAATGATGTAAACCAGAAGTTAATAAAGCATTTGTTTAATTTAAAAAAAAAGTCAAAAAAAAAAAAGAAGTGGTTTGAATCCATGCTTTCTTCACTTCAAAGCCAATTATTTATCCACTACACCACACTGCCTTGTGAATTATTTTAGATTCTAAAACTTCAGGCAGAGTAGCTTGGTACAAGTTCAGTGAGATGCAATCAGATTCTTTATATCAAGTTCTATTTCCTTAATTATCCTCATATTTATTAGGCATTTTCTAGAAAGACGTTTTCTATACCATTAGCAAAATGTTAAGAATTCTTCAGAACCTAGTCATACTCTGTACAAGTGATATTGAATTCCATCCTTGGTGCCACATTTTAAATAGTGTTATGATAAGGTAGAGAGGGCCCACAGAGTCCCAGAAAATGGATAACTGGCCTTGGAATTTGGAAAACCTGGGTTCAAGTCTTGCTCCTTATACACACTACTAGCATAGGTATAGATAAGCCATTTTATCTTTTGGTGCCCAAAATACTTTTATATGAGCATATATAGTCTAGCTCATGTGTACCAGTTATAAAGAATTTATATATACCAGAAGCTTTCTACACAAATAAAATGAGTTACAGGCTACACACACACATGCACACACACACACACACATGCGCACACACACACAAGCACCTACACATTTATTATATATTGAGGCAGAGACTATCAACAGGATGTCTGGTACAATGAGGGGAACTATAAACCATGTCATCCAAGGATCATTTGGAGAAATAAAGTATGTTGAGGATGCATAAGAGAAGATTTAGTTGGGGAATTATAACTATCCTCAAATATTTGAAGGACCACAAGATGAAAGCAGGATTAGATTTGTTTTGCTTATTATTCTAGTGCAGAATCAGAAGAGATGACTGGATATTGAAAAGAGTCAGACTTAGGATTTGTGGAAGATTTGTGGCAGCAAAAAAAATGAAAGTTATTAAAAAATAAAATGGAAAAGAGAGTTTTCTCTAACAGTAAATCTTTAAGTGGGTAGATAGATGATCATATTTGGGTATTACTCCAGAAGAAACTCCTGCTCATTATGAATTTGATTATTTTTGAAGTCTCTTCTGAGTTGAGTTGATTTTCATTATTATTATAAAATATTTTATATATTATTCTATAATGTATATGCTATCATAAGGTCAAAAGGAATTGTAGCAGAGATTGGACTCATCCCTTGGACCTATGAAAGTGTGCTTTTCAGGGGTGGCTAAGTTGTGCAGTGAGTAAGAGCATAGGCCCTGGAGTCGGGAGGATGCGGGTTCAGTCCGGCCTCATCTACTTAACACCCACACAAAAATAACTGGCCGTGTAACCTTGGGCAAGTTACTTAACCCCAATTGCTTTAAAAAAAATAAAAGTGTGCTTTTCACTGATAAAATTTAACTGATTTAAAGAAGCTTGCAGTAGTAGCTGTAGTAGTAGTAATAGTAGTAGTATAAGAGACTGTTTACTCTGATAAGTGTATTCTGAAACATTTCTTCCCCCAAAATATTAAAAATAGATGAATAATATTTCAAACTACCATCGGTGTTAATGAAACAATTTTTTCCTTTAACATATTTGTGTTTTAATGGGGCATAGAGTGGCTGAGGTTAATGAATCCAATAGATTCCAGAGTTATAGGTAAGGAACTTTAGGCATTACACATGGCAAAAGAAATAGATGGATACATCATCACCTTGTTACAATAGCTAAAGGAAAGAAAATCCAGTAGCAGCTAGAACTGCTTGGAATCACATGATATATAAGTGAGACAAAGCACTTCTTTATGTTCATGTTTGAGGTGGGAAAAAACCCTCCAGAACTTGTAAAGATGTTCTGAAAATAGCATGCCTTGTAACATAAATATAAGCAGCAAGCTGTTTGACTAAATCCATTTAAACTTCTTTGTTAAAAAAGGCATGTGAACATTTCATAGCATTTCAAAGCAGTCTTCTTAGTCAAGCTCCACATGATTTCATATATCCAGATAATCTTGGCAATACTGTGAAGTTTTCCCTTGAATTACATATCATGGTATAAGCTCTCATTTTTACCAAGGTGAATGATCTTTCTGTATTTACTAATCTTTGGACTTACATGACTGCTTTCTTTAGAAAACTACAAGACACTTGAAATTTTTATAATTTCTATTACTTTCACTTTCTTAGAAACCAGAAAATAGCATATTAGTCTGAACATAGGTGACATTTCTCCCTCTTTCTTGATCAAATTTGACTTAGCCTTAAATCCATAGCCTTAGATGCATAAAATACGTAAGTAATACTTTAAATATATTGCTACATTTTTATTCCAAACACATCTTATTTTTAAGTTTGTAGCTTATGTTCCTAGGCAGCCTATGTTCAACTCAAAAGTCATACATATATGATATAACTATTAATTTTGTGGATAATTCAAAGCAAAGAGGAAAGATAATAATTAGATAAGAGAATATATAAAACATCTTGCAGAAAAAGTGAATTTAAGATTATAAAATGGGAATTTTATATTTATTTGGAACAAATATAAAGTTTTATGATATGTATAGTGGCAGAGGTATAGCTGATAACTAGTACCAAGGAGGAAAAAAAAAAACACATGTTGTGGTGGACTGAAATTTATTAAGCTTGAGTCCATAAAATGAAGTATTATGCACTTTGTGATACTGGGCAACACGGTTCATGTAATCTCAGATCATACTGATACAACAAAGTGTTCAGAATGAGAAAAGGGAGCTAATGGTATTGCTATATCATACCTTGATCAGATTACATCTGGAAAGCTGTGTGGATTTGTAGGTGCTGCATTTTAAAGGGATTAACAGAAAAGGCAGATTAGGATGGTCACAGGAATTTAACTGAAAATCATTTGGAAGAAATGGGAATATTTAACCTGGAAAAGAGAAAATGGAGATGAGGGAAAGAAAGGGAGTTATTTTCAAGAACTTGAATGGCTGACATATAGAAGAAAGCTTAGATATATTCTTAGCCCCAGAGGCCAGAACCAGGAGAAGGACCAGTGAATAGAAATTACAAAGAGATTGTATTAGTTTGATGTAGAAAAGTATTTCCAATAATCAAAGCTATCCAAACATGTATTGTAGAGGATAGATGCTTATTTATTAATCATATTCTAGAATGAATTGATGATTTACATAGGGATTGAATTAGGTGACCTTTGAGGCTCTATCTCTAATAGTACATGATTAAGTATGGTAATTCATACTTCAAGCAATTATTTCTAAGTCTGAAATTATAGATCAATTTATTATCTATCTTTATTCCTAATTTAACTGTCTTTATGCAATGATCTAGTTATAATCTAGTAATGAATGTCTCTGTTTTCTCTACCTTCTTTGGGTACTAACTTTAACATCATTCATTTTTCCTATTAATTCCATGTAATTAATAAAATTTGCATTTAACAATTTTCCAATTGAGTAGCTTCTTCCTTTGTTTACTTCATATTCATATCATGATAACATATTTGAGTCATGGCAATTTATCTCTCCACTATTTTACCATTTTAAATATGGCGAATGTTGTATCCAACTTGATCAGTTTTAGTCAATTTTGCTTCTCTCATATGTATGGCTCAATAAATGAACTATTTTATAGAAAAGTCAATTTTATCTCCCCAACTCTTTTCATAGCTTGTAGAAACCGTGTGAGCACAGTTTTTTTTTTCTTGGACTCTATGTCATTATACAATATTTCACAGCAAAGTGCTCTACTGAGAGCTATATATCAAGTTTGGAATTGAAAGCAAGCAACCTTAAGGAGAGTATTAGAAAGCCTGTACCCATGTAACATATGCTTGATGCCTATACATCTATTTATGGTGCATCTGTATTTTAAACTACTTTAAAATGTTTTTCTTCTGATAAGATTCACAGAGAAATAAAACAACTAAGCCAGCAACAAAACAGCCAGGAGCATACATAGGTTGGCACCAAGGGCAAATTGTGCTGTTTTTTCTCCCATAGCACTTGAAAACCGGTAGCATTAGATTAAAATGAAAACCAAGGGCAGCCTCAAAATGGGAAAAGAATCAGAAAAAGGCAAATGAATTTTGAGGACTCTGTTTAGAAAGTAGGACATTTCTCTTCTCTCTTTCTCTCTCTTCTATCTCTCTTCTCTCTTCTTTCTCTGTCTCTCAGTCTCTCTGTCTCTGTCTCCCTGTCTCTGTCTCTGTCTTTTCTGTCAGTCCCAACCACTTTGCCTTGATGATGGTAGATAAATGCATATATGTGCAAATCTGTAATTATGATAAAGCCACCAAGGCTTTTCCTCCAAGACTTTAATATCAAGGAAAGCACCTATTTTCCTTCATGTGTGGGATGGGCACATAGTCCCTAAAAATCACATCTCATAGCACTCTATCAACCTGCTCTGTATTGCTCAGGAAGACCTTGCCATCTCACTGGCCCTCATATCTTAATCCTTGAGGTCTATATTCCCAACAATGTTCCTTAGCCATGTTACTTTAGGCTATTATCACCTCTCACTTGGGTTATTGCCACAGCCTCCTAATTGCTTTCCCCACCCCTATTCTTTCCCTCTCTTCATCCAGTTTTCCACACATCTGGCAAAGTGCTAATCCTAAAGCAGAGTTCTGACCACATAAGTCCTCTTTTTAGAAAACTCCACCGACTTCCCCACATTACCTCTGTGATAAAATACAAATTCATTCTTTGGCAGTTAAAACTCTCCAACCAAATTGTATTTGCTCTTTCTCATACATAACATTACTATCTTCTCTTCCTTGAACACACTTCCTCATCTTTGTCTCTTAGAATATTGAGCTTCCTTTGAAATCTGAGCACTCCTCCTACCTGAGAACTTCCCTGATCACTTCAGCTGCTAATGTTCCACCAGATTACTTTGTATTGACTTTATTTCTACTTAGGGTGCATACATATTATTTCCCCTGATAGAATATAACATTGTTCATCAGGGCAGGAGGCTATTTCAAATTTGCTTTTATATCTCTAGGGTCCAGAAGTGTCTGACATATAGGAGGTATGTAATATGTGATGACTGATTAATTTTTTAATGGTGTGGGTAAATATTTCTGGGAGAATAGTCAAACCCCTTTTGACATAAGTATACTCGTTGTAGGACTATCTGAATCACAGCTATACCCATCCTTCTTTCTCCCCCCACACTGTGATTATTCCCTACATAACCATTGTACTCATCTTTCCCCAAAGGTACAGTCTTCTGTTCCACCACCTCCACTCACCCTCCTATTGTCCCCTATGCCTTCACTGCTATCATTGATTCCCATTTCAGGTAAGAGAACTGCTAGTTATGGGTCTATATGAACCTGAGATCTTAATCACTGTAGGCCTAAAAATGTCCCCGCACACTGTACCACTCTCCACCACCCCAACTACTTTCCTGTTTCATTGTACAGCTACTAGTTATGTAAAAGCATGGGTACTCAGAGCATGAGCCTGATTTTGTCAACTATAAGGGCAGTTCAAATGAAAGAAAATAAACCCCATATTTAATTTTTTTCACTTTCCATATAATGATATATCCTTAATATCTCATTCAACTCAATACAATTCATTAATCATCTAGTGATATGAATAAGGATCTGCAAAAATTCTACCAATGATTCCCCATGCCAACTCTAGGTTTCTGAAGTTTATGCAAGAGCTAGTTGGTTCTAACAAGCCTGAAAGGCTTTGATTATGAGCCCAATGTTGGACTATAAATTTATTATCTGAGAACTAACCTAGCTAGGAGGTCAGTGAGACTCTTCAAGGTAATGCATTTTTTTGGTCCACATTAATTCTCCCAGTTAAAGTGAGAATGTCCTTGGTATTTAAATCAGTAAAAATCATGATGGAATTACAAATCTGTTATATATTGAGATATGATTAAGGCACTGAGTCGGGTGTGGATGCAAAGTTGAATCCAGAAGACTTTCTTGCTATTTACCAAATAAAGTTAGATAGCAAGTATGCAATGTGGATAAATAACTGTAACACAAAGCAGAATTGGAAAAGTGCAAAGGGAAAAGTCCAAACAACTATGAGAAATCTGAGGAAGTAAAAAGCACTTTCAGCAGGGAGAATTAGGGATTGCTCCATGAAGCAAGTGATCCCTGGGTTAGGACTTGGAAAAAAGAAGAAATTTCAGTGAAAAGAGATGGAGACAGATAATCCATCACAAATAAAAAGGATGGCATGGAAAAAAAGACTTAATTTAGAGAATGATGAGTATTTTAGTTTATTTGTAATGTTAACTAAATGAATGGGAATAGTTTGGGGTGAAGCTGGAAAGGTAGGGGAGAGAGATCCAGTTAATGGCTGGCCTCAAATATCAGGATAGGAAAGTCATACTTTATTCAATAGCCAAGGGAGGGGTTTTTATTTTTATTTTAATAAAGGAGTGATCTGATAATAATCATACATTAAGATTACTCAGGCAGTGGTGTGAAGGGAGACAATAGAATCTAGAATACCAGTTAGAAAACTTTTGCAAATTTAGTGAGAGGTGATGGACATACAGCTGGATGGTACAATGGATAGAACAGCAGGTCTTCAATCAGGAACACGGTATTTTTGAGAGTTCAAATCTGGCGTCAGACACTTACTAGCTGTGTAACCTGGACAAGTCACTTAACCCTGTTTGCTTCAGTTTTCTCATCTGTAAAATGACCTAAGGAAGGAAATGGCAAACTATCCCAGTCTCTCTGCCAAAAAGACCTGAAACTGGGGCACAAAAAGTCAGACACAATTGAACTGAATAAGATAAAGACATAAATTGTGTTGCCTGCAGTGGGAGTTGAAAGAAAGGTACTGAGAGTTATTTCAGGTTTAAAACTATTAAGGCTTTGCAAATAACTGGATAGAGGGGTGAGGGATATGAGTAAGTCCTAGATGAACCTGAAATTGTGAGATAGAGAAGATGATAGTGATACCAGTGGTGGAATTAAAGGAGATAATATGTAGTAGGGATGTTGGGTTGGAGGGGATGATGGGATCATTATCATTGAAATTCCCTACTGTTCCCTATACAACATATGAATGGCATCCTAAATTGGATACCAAGCAAGATAAATCATCATAAAACCAGAACAGGGAAGAAAAAACAACAACAGGGAATGTAGAAAGAGAATTTGTGGTGAAAGAGATGAAAGCTCCTGAAATGATCAAAGTAGAATAGTGTAACCAGTCAGACCAAGAGACTGTGCATTTTGAAGAGCAAACCAGTGTTGAGAGGAACCTTTTAATCTAAATTCAAACTATTTGTACATAAAATAATTGGCAAAACATGGTAGCTCACAATACCCCTTGAAATGGAAAAATCTCAAAAGGTAAGAACAATTATGTTTAGAAATGTAAATGAAACATTGATTAGAAATAAGAAAGTGGAAGCTGAATTTTTAAAATTTAGTAAGTTTGCATAAAATAGAGATTAACATGGTTGCATTCTAATTTTTTATATTTAAGCATACATCAATTATAATCCCTGAGGATCTATATGACCTTGAGGAATCATTTAACATTTCTGAGCTCCAGTTTTGAACTACAAAATGAGGGGGTTGGAGTTCAAATCCCTTAACCTTAAAATTTCATGATTCAAAAACTGGGTTTACTTCTCTAACTCTATTATATGATCTGTAAAATGGGGATAATTTCTGTTTTACTCCACTCCCTTCACTAGGTTTATTATGAGGCTCAAATGAAATATTAGATGTGAAAGTGCCTGAAAATCTCTCATGTAAGTACAAATTATTATGCAGTCTGAACACTGCATGCACATAAATGCTTGGTAGATGAGGCAGTAGGATACAGGACTCAGGACTCAAGTTCTAAGTCATTTCTCAGAACAGGTCAGGCAATTTAACAATGCCAGAAGAGCCTTCTGGGAAATGATGCTTCAAAAGGATGCAGCTTCAAAATGCTCTATTCCATTTCCTAGAATTGAAATTGACTTTGGATGCAGCAACAGTTCCCTAGTTTCCTAGGGCCCTAAATGATGTCTCCTTGGTGAAACATCATTTGGCTTATTAGAGTTACGATGGTTACTTCAATTGGCTGAGATGTGACTTCCAAATACAGTTCTATTGCAGTGAAATATGGTTTGACCTGAGAACATATACAGTGGTTGGCAACACAGTATTCCCCAAGCTATAAACTTGCTATAACAGGAATTTTCTGAAAATCTGTAACATATTTTAATATTCTGCCTATCATCCTTAGGATGACTATTTTTTTCATCTTCCCCAATCTTCCCTACTTCTTCACACTCATGTTTTACTGATGAATTCTTATCCATCTAAAGCCTAACTTAAGTGCTTTTGTCTTTTCCTGGAAGCCTTCCTTTATTGTTTTATTTCATTGGGATCCTTACTATCATTTTCTTCAGTTTTGCTTCAATTTATATATGACTTATTAATATATATCATAGTATCCTATTACCTGTGTTTATGTCCTCTCCTTACTGGAATCCAAGTTCTGTGAGATCAGGGTCAGTGTTTTACCTAAATCTCCTGTTTCCTACAGAAACTAGCAGAGGGCTATGTATATAGGAGACACTTGATGTTAACTGAATTGATTTGGGTAGAACCAAATTCCAGAAAACTTGGTAAAACTAGTGAAAATTGGATAGGGTGAAAAAGTTGAAAACAAAATGCTCTGACATATAAAATTACAATTTCATTAACCTCACCTTACACTGACATGTAGCCCACTGAAACACAGGAAGTATGGGGATTCTGCCATAAATTTTAGTTCTGTTTGTTTTGACTGTTTCAGAGTATGCAATGTATGCTACATACAGTGTGTAATTTTGTGTGTTTGACTATAATACATGGCTTTATGTGCCTGCCTCACTAGACAAATCTTTGTTGTGAGTGTCTAAATTCTGATCCCCTAAGATTTAGTCTCATGGGTTTTATAGGGTTATAGATTTGTAGGCAGAAGGCATTTCAGACATTCTGTCCCACACCCTTTCTTCACAGATGGGAACATGGAGGTGAGAGTAGTTAAATGATTTATCTAGAGCAGGAGTGGGGAACTTGTGGCCTTCTGGGTCACATGTGGCTTTTTAGGTCCTTGGGTGCAGCTTTTTGACTGAAAGTTTTACAGAACAAATCCTTTTATTAAGGGAATTTGTTCTGTGAAGTTTGGATTCAATCAAAGAGGTGCTCTTGAGTACCTAGAGAGGCACGTATGGACTCAATGCCCCAGGCTCCCCATCCCTGGTCTAGAGCGATATAGGTAGCAAATGTTGGAGCTGGGATTTGTTACTCAGTTTCCCTGACTTCAAATCCAACATGATTTCCACTGAACCATGATGACTAATTTTTAATTTTTGTTTTATTCAGTCCAAGCACCTAGAGTAATTCTACACTCAGTTATAATTATTAAAAAGATATCTATGAGGGCGGAGTCAAGATGGTGGAGTAGAAACAGCACTTCCATGGAGCTCCAACCCACAACACTTCAAAATTATGTAAAAGGGGGATTCTGAATGACCTCTGGTGCTCCAGAACCCACAAAATAACACAGAGAAGCTAACCTCCCACAGAGGACAGCATGGCAGCCCAGCCTGGTGGCCCATGTGAGTCAGAGATTTTAGCCCAAGGGCAGCCAGACCAGCAGCCCTCTGGAGGGACCCTAGAACACCAGCAGCTGTGGCATTTACAGAATTATCAACACATATAGGCCTAGGACAAAGTAAGAGGTCAGTGCCATATGGACTTTGGTTGGGAGAATGTGTCAGCTTCTTCCCCTGGGGGCAAGAAGCCACTGAGTAGCCACAGTACAGCTTGTGCCACATTGCCAAGTTGCAGCTTCAGCTCTTGGCCTGCAAACTCTAGGCGGATCTGGCAATCAGTTTGGTGGGTAATCGCTCTTGCTTTACCTTCTTGAATCTGGATTGTGGTCTGGGGTGGAGGTCTTGGGGTGTGTGACCAGCTTGCTAGAGTGTGTGGAGGCTTCACAGCGACCACTCAACTAATACCTCTGGCAGTTGAAAAGACCCCAATTTTTGGGACGGAAGTTCCCCTGGCTCGTGGCAATGTCCTACTGTGGCAACAAGCCCAAAAGTCAAGTAATTGAGTGGCAACATGCCTAGGCAAAGGAAACAAAATAAACAGAAAAATGCAACATTAGACTCCTATTTTGGGGGCAAAGAAGATCAAAGCATAGAAGAGGAGGAGGACTGTGAGGTCAGAACTTCTGCACGAAAAGCCTCAAATGAAAATACAAGCTGGCTACAGGCCATAGAGGACCTTAAGAAGCAGATAAGAGAGGTGGGAGAAAAATTGAGAAGAGAAGTGAGAAAGATGCAAGAAAAGTATGAAATGACAGTCAATAGCCTGACTGAGGAAAATAACACGTTAAAAAATAGACTAACTCAAATGGCAAAAGAGGCTCAAAAAGGCAATGAGGAGAAGAATGCCTTAAAAAGCTGAATTTGCCAGATGGAAAAAAGAATCTCAAAAGCTCACTGAGGAGAATCATTCCTTCAGAATTAGATTGGAGCAAATGGAAGCTAGTGACTTTATGAGAAATCAAAATGCTATTAAGTAGATCCAAACACATGAAAGAATAGAAGGCAATGTGAAATATCTCATGGGAAAAACCACTGACTTGGAAAATAGATCTAGGAGAGACAATTTAAAAATTATTGGACTACCTGAAAGCCATGATCAAAGAAAGAATCTAGAAATCATCCTTCAAGAAATTATCAAGGAAAACTGCCCAGATGTTTTAGAACCACAGGGCAAAATAGAGGTTGAAAGAATTCATTGATCACCTCCTGAAAAAGATCCCAAAAAGAAAACTCCTAGGAATATTAGAGCCAGGTTCCAGAATTCCCAGATCAAGGAGAGAATATTACAAGCAGCCAGGAAGAAACAATTTCAATATTGTGGAAACACAATCAGGATAACACAGGATCTGGCAGCATCTACACTGAGGGATAGAAGGGCATGGGATATCATATTCCAGAGGGCAAAGGAGCTGGAATTAAAACCAAGAATCACCTACCCAGCAAAACTGAGTATCATGTTTCAGGGGAAAATATGGTCATTCAGTGGAATAGAGGACTTTCAAGCATTCTTGATGAAAAAACCAGAGTTGAATAGAAAATTTGACATTTAGACACAAGAAGCAAGAGAAGCATGAGAAGGTAAACAGGGAAAAGAATTCAAAAGGAACTTATTAAAGTTGAACTATTTACATTCTTACAGGGAAAAACAATAACTGTAACTGATGAAACTTTTCTCAGTATGAAAATAGTTGAAGAAGGGTATGTGGCCATATGAATACATATGTGAATGTTTATATATGTTTTCAGATATACATAGATAGAGGGCACAGGTCGAATTTAATAGGAAGGGATGATACTTAAAAGGTGAGGTTAAGAGATGAGAGAGTGATGTGGTGAGGGGGAATGGGTAGAGACAATAGGATGAACTGTCTTGTGTAGAGGAGGCAAGGGAAGGTGGTTGCAGGGGAGGGTAGGAACAGGAAAGCAAAAAGGCAAAACCTTATTCTCATTGAATTTGGACCAGGGAGAGAATGACATGCATATTAAATAGGGTGCCCCACCGTACAGGAGTGTGGAGAGGGAGGGGGATAGGGGAAGGTGATGGAGGGGAGGGTGTGCTGGGGGGGGAGGGAAGTTGGAACCATCCACTTTTGAAAAGGGACAGGATCAAGGTGGGGAGTGGACTAGGTGGAAGGTGGGATGGGAGGGAGGGAAATATAGTGAGTCTTTTACTATGGTAATGTTTTGCATAGCTACACATGTACAGCATATACTGAGTTGCTTATCTTCCTTTTAAAATCAAATAAAAATATATAAATACCATGATTAAAAAATATCTATGGTGAAGACAGTCTTAGTATGATTAATTACATAGCTAAAAAGGGCTGAAAACAATTTATTTATACAGCATGCATGAAACTAAAGTTGCATTTAAAAAAAAACAAATCTTTCAATTTTTAATCATTATTATAGTTAATATTTAGCCAATCTTTGTTTTCTTAATCACATACCATGACATTTACGCATTAACATTAATTGACCATGCTAGGAACCATCATTTATTGCTCAATAAAGTCAACTTTTAAAACTATAGGATATTTTATGAATACTAAATAGAACACATTTTGGTTTCTGAGATCAACAGTCTGACTCATAAATTAGTTACAATTATAAATGTCTATGATAGGATTAATTCCTTTATCTCTCTGAGGAATTGTGATTAAGTTTTTGCGAACAATGCCTAATATACAACAATTTATATTATAAAGTCTTTCTTTAACAATCTTTGACTGTAGTCTTCTGCCTAAAGGCAGAAAGAAGAAAGTAAGATGAATGGAAGACTAAATAAAAATCCAATAGTTGCTCAATGGTGAAATTTTTAGCATTTTCACTGAAAGATGTTAAAAAAAATGAAATGAGAAACCTTTCACTGATGAAATATGTCAATTTCTTTCCTAGGATTCTTATATTTTCCTTCTTTTGTCTGACTGAATTACTCTTTGAGCCTACTTACAAACCATCATATCTTTGCTAAAGATCTATAAAGTATTAAATACACATGTGGAAGTCAATAGTAAGTAACACACAAAAAATATCCTTTGAACTGAGAGCTCCAAAGAAATTTTTAAATGTACACTTTATAAAGGCTAATAGTTAGCCTAATAATTTCCCCTAAAATCCCATTCATTATTCATCAATAGAGTCTTGTAGGTATTTTTTGGTTTGTTTTTGCCATTCCTGAAGATGACCACCTAAGAAAGTCTTAAATCTCATCATCCATTTTAAAGCATTTACTGAATTACTAATATATGAAAAGCATTATAAAATGGGCTAAGGAAATATAGCAAGGAAATAAGACAGTATCCTTCCCAATTATTTTTTAGTGAATTGTTTTCTTTAGTTAGCTTTTGTACTTCCTTTTCTATTTGGCCAACTGTACTTTTTAAGGAATTATTTTCTTCATTATACTTTTTTTTTCCTATTTTGTCAATTTGATGTAAATTTTTCTTCTACATCTCTTATTTGACTTTTAAAATCCTTTTTGAGCTCTTCCAAGAGGCTTTTTGGGCCTGAGATCTGTTCATATTCATTCCCCTTTGAGTTTTCAGATGTGGGTAAATCAACTATGCTATCCTTTCCTGAATTTGTGTTTCAATCTTCCCTGTCATGAAGATATTTCTCTTTGGTCATTTATTTTTTTATTCTTCTTGCTCATGTTGTTTGCTCTTTTTTTTTTCTTTTTGGTTTTTAAATTTGATTTCTGCTTCTGATGCTCAGAGAGCAATGTCCCGGACTTCTTGATCTGGGTGGCAGCTAGGGGCCTGGTTACTGGTTTTCTGTGATGGGGCCTCAGGTGCTTGCAGTTGTATGTTGTAGTGGCATGGTATTTTATTTGGTGCTGAGCTGGAGGCAGTGTGTGCCTTGTGTTGGCCCTTGCCTGCTCCTCCCCCCTGGGGCTCAGGATCTCCTATTGTTCCCCTTACATGGGGCCTGCCGCTGGACTACTGAGACACCTTCCACACTGTCCTGCACTGGTCCTCTTCAACTACAGAAAGAGGGAGCTTTCCTGTTAACCCCCTAGCCTCGAAAGCTGGAGCTAAAAGACTGCTATACCCTGACTTTCTGTTTGCCCTACTATTCCAGGATTTTTCTTGGGGCAATATTATCTGGGTTTTTCGAGGTAAAGGGAGGGTGAGAATGACTTACTGTTTACTCTACCATCTTGGTTCCCAGAAGTTTAAATAGGTGACTTCCAAACATTCAGCCTGTGGGCTAATAGCCCCAGGAGTAGCTGATGCTGCTTTAGTGCAGTTCTCATGCAGGACCACACCTCTCTCTCTCACCCAGTTGCAACAAGAGGTCTGAAAGTTACCACTACTGCCAGCAATTCAGTCTGCTGGGGTCTGCTCCAGCCTTGCTAGGATCAGGTCTGTGCTAATATAGCCTAGACTGTTCTTCACTCCCATTCAGGTGCAACAAATCCTTCCTGTCGACTTTTGAGGTTGTCTTGGGCTGGCAATCTGCCACACTCTGTCTCTTTGGTGTATTTCACTGCTCTAAAATTTGTTCAGATTTACTTATTTTTTGGCTTTTTGGAGGGGGAAAGGCAGGGCAATTGGGGTTAAGTGACTTGCCCAAGGTCACACAGCTGATAAGTATTAAGTGTCTGAGTCTGGATATGAACTCGGGTCCTCCTGACTTCAGGACCGATGCGCTATTCACTGTACCACCTAGCCACCCTTAGATTTACTTTTTAGATGTATCTGAAAGAATCTGTAAAAGAGCTTATGTGAATCCCTGCTTTCACTCCCCCATCTTTTTGTTAACTAATTGCAACAAGGCAAAGATATAATAACTTATGTAAATAAAAGGAAGTATCCAATTTGTTACCAAGGCCTCTTGATTTCACCTTTGAAACATATCCTTGAATATGACTCCTTGTCTCCTCTGAAACTGCTACAACCTTAAGACTGGCCCTTATTTCATCACCTCTGGGCTATTGCAATAGCTATTGCTGGGAGAACCTTTCCCCAAGCTCTTTCCATTATGGTTCATCCTCCATTCAGTGAACAAAATGATTTTCCAAAAGCATAGGTCCATCACTGTCACTCTCTGACCCCTACTCAATAAGCTATAATGACTCCCTTAAACTTCCAAGATCAAATGTGAAATCCTCTGGCACTTAAACCCCTTCATAACCTAGCTCTTTCCTCAACCTTTCCAGTCTTCTTATATTTTATAATCTTGAATCCTGCATCCCATATACTTTAATACAGTAATACCGACCTCATGACTGTTTCTTGTAGAAGACAATTTCTCAGCTCCTGGCATTTTCACTGAATGTCTTCTAAGCATGGAATGCTCTCTTTCCCCATGTCTGCTTTCAGTTTTCTTGACTTCCTTGAAGTTCCCATCATCTATAGGAAGATTCTCCTTATCACTCAATTCTAATGCCTTCCCCTAGTTGATATTTTCCCCTATGTATCCTGTATCTTTTCTGTGTATATTTGCATCTTTTCTCCACATTGAATGGTTAATTCCTCAAGATCAGAGGCTGTCTTTTGTCCAACACATGGCACAGTGCCTAGCTTAATAAATGCTTACTGATTAATAAGTAACACAAGACGTAGTATCTACAATAGACTGCTACAGTATTTCAGAGAAGTGGAAAGTTAATAAAACTTGGGAATGGAATGGGGGGGGCTGTGTTAAAAAGTCCTGAAAAATCAGTAGAATTTTGCTGGAGACAGGGAAGTGAATAGGGCATTCTAGATAGAACAATAATAGCAGATATTTGGAGTTTAGATGAATTTGATGTGTTTGGAAAAAACAGAGTCCAAACTTAAGATAAGTGCAGTTTGGGTAGATTTCAGATGACTTTGAATTTCAAGGTAAGGACTTTGATTTCTTGGTGATAGGTAGGCACTGGAAGTTGTTAATCAGGACAATGAAGTCAAGAAAGTGAAATTAATTTAGGAAAATTAATTTTCTGATAGAGTTCAATGCAGATTTGAGGAACCAATAGTAGAGATTTCATTTTGAGATGTAATTATGGCACTCTAAACATGGGTTAAATTGACATTAGCTGATGTGAAAAAAAGAAGAGAAGGAATTGAGAGATATTGAATGAAGAATTAATTGGATTTATGACTGATTAAATGTGGTGGATGTGAAAGAAGCAAAAGTCAATAAATAATAAGCTCTTCAGTCTAAATTTTTCATATAATTTAAGAATATCTATGAACCTGAATTTGAATTAAAAGAAAAAAACACAAGCTCAGGTTGGAGGAGACACCAGTAGATATCAGTTCATATGCAAATGCATAGCTGTTTTCATGGTCAATAAGGTGAATATGTGATGACAGTATAAGATGTTAACCATAAAAATAATACCATTTTAGACTAATATGCAAGTATAATGAATGGAAGATGAGAGTCCTGAATTCTGCCTTGTTGAGAGAACATAGGGTGAATGTCTCCATACTTCTGAGTTTTGAATGCCATATTTAAAAAGGATAATGATAAAGAAAAAAAAATGTGAATTAGGAAATATCTAAGACTGGTGCAGAAGCCTCCTACCTCATATTCAATAAACATGCTCAAACACAGTATACACGGTGAAGACTAAATGATAACACAAAAATGAATGTTATTGCATTTTGACAGACAGGAAATAAATAACTTATAAAGGATGGAGTACTTATTGCTGAACCAGCTTTATACAGTTAGATCACCAACTTCTTGAGATCAAAGATCAGAATTAACACAAAGCCAAAAGAAATAATAAAAAAAATAAAAAGATATGGTTTGCAATTAAAACTCCAGCCTGAACTTTTAAAACAAATTATTGTTGCAAGTATGGGATGTGGATAGAAAAAAGAACATAGATATTGATTGCAATTTCAATCAAAAGTTCAAACAATGTAAACAAATTAAAGTGATGAGGCAGCTAGGTGGCGCAGTGAGTAGAGCGCTGGCCCCGGAGTCAGAAGGACCTGAGTTCGGATCCGACCTCAGACACTTAATGCACACACAAACAAAAGCCTAGCCGTGTGACCTTGGGCAAGTTACTTAACTCCAACTGCCCTCAAAAAAAAAAAAAAAAAACCCAAAACAAATTAGAGTGATAATGTGACTAAAAGAGCCTCAGTCAGAAAATATTTTACTTACTTGATAAGCAGAAAAATATGGTATCCAAGAACAGCAAAAGTGTAGAAGATAAACATGTTGGTAATGTCTTATGAAGGAGAATGTGTAGCAGTATCGTCTCATAAAATGGAGAGAGAGAAAAATGTACATGGGAGCACAAAATGATTGTTGGATTCTGAGGAAATAATTCACAGTATACTTGTAGAAAGAGAACAAAGGTATGGAAAAAGGTCTTTGACATTATTAAATTGAGGGGGAAAAGGCATATGGCATATCAAGAATTACTGGACACTGCCTACTTTTTATAAATATAAAATTTTCTTTACAATAACACACATGTCAGACAAGGGAATCCTTATCGAGGGTACTATTAAGTAGTATGAAAACCCCTATGGGGTGTGGAAACTGACTCACACGTGTTTATATATTTCTTTTTTTAATACATTTGTCAACACCTTAAAATTAGATGGGAATAACATTTTAATCTGTTTCTACTGCACTTAATAATGGTGTAGATTGTATAAAGACTACAGGCTACATATCTGATAGCTCTGTTACAGAGAATACAAAATTCCACTCTGCTTACTGTTTGTTGACTATTTATTAAAATGCTTTCTATTCAATCAATACATTTATTCAGCATCTACTATGCAATTTTAAAGACTCTCTTACAACAAGCTGTCTGTCAAGTATACATAAAAACATGCAAGAGTGGGGGGCGGAGCCAAGATGGCGGAGTAGAAACAGCTCGTCCAAGCCTCTCTGCCCCCAGATTCTCCACAAACTATGTAAAAAAGGACTCTGAAAAACTTCTGGAGCCCCAGCACCCACAGAACGACACAGAGAAGCTGACCTCCCGCTGAGGACAGCCCAGCACCCTGCAGGAAGGACCAGCGCAGCGGTCTGGGAGCCTGAGTCCGCAGAGCGCAGGAGCCGAGCCGAGCCCAGGTCCCGGGCCGAGGTTTTAGCCCCAGGCGGCAGGGCCAGCAGCCAGCTGGAGGAACCCCAGAACACCAGGAGCTGTGGCGATTCCAGAATTATCAACATAGACATGCCTAGGACAAAGTAAGAGGTTAGTGTCCTATGGACTTTGGGACCTGTATTTGGGGAATGCGTCAGCTCCCTCCCCTGGGGGCTAGAAGCCCCTGAGGAGACACGCCATTTGTAGTTTTCAGAGGCATTTCTGGCTCCCAGCCTACAAATCGTGGGGAGATCCAGCGATCAGTCTTGGGGGGTAATCGCTCTTGCTTTAACCTCCCTGGATCTGGATTGTGATCTAGGGTGGAAGTCGTGGGTGGGTTTACAGCTTGCCAGAAACGGAAGTTGCCCCCCACACGTTCGGGACGAAAATTCCTCTATCTGGCCTTAAAGCCATAGTGTGGCAACAAGCCCAAAAGTCAAGTAATTAAGTGGCAACATGCCAAGGCAAAGGAAACAGAAAAATGCAACCCTAGACTCCTATTTTGGGGGCATAGAGCGGGAAAAGGACTGTGAGGTCAGAAGTCCTGCTCCAAAAGCCCCAGGGGAAAACATGAGTGGGTTGCAGGCCATAGAGGACCTTAAGAAGGACTTTAAAAATCAAATAAGAGAAGTGGAGGAAAAATTGGAAAGAGAAATGAGAAGGATGCAGGAAAAGTATGAAATGAGGGTCAACAGCCTGACTGAGGAAAACAACACCTTAAAAAATAGACTAGCTCAAATGGCAAAGGAGGCCCAAAGGGCATTGAGGAGAAGAATGCCTTAAAAAGTCGAATTTGCCAGATGGAAAAAGAATCTCAAAAGTTCACTGAGGAGATTCATTCCTTCAGAGTTAGACTGGAGCAAATGGAAGCTAGTGACTTTATGAGAAATCAAGATGCTGTTAAGCAGATCCAAACAAACGAAAGATTAGAAGGCAATGTGAAATATCTCATGGGAAAAACCACTGACCTGGAGAATAGATCCAGGAGAGACAATTTAAAAATTATTGGACTACCTGAAAGCCATGATCAAGGAAAGAACCTAGAAATCACCCTTCAAGAAATTCTCAAGGAAAACTGCCCTGATGTTTTAGATCCAGAGGGCAAAATAGAGGTTGAAAGAATCCACCGATCACCTCCTGAAAAAGATCCCAAAAAGAAAACTCCCAGGAATATTATAGCCAGGTTCCAGAATCCCCAGATCAAGGAGAAAATACTACAAGCAGCCAGGAGGAAACAATTTCAATATTGTGGAAACACAATCAGAATAGCCCAGGACCTGGCAGCTTCTACACTGAGGGATCGAAGGGCATGGAATATGATATTCCAGAGGGCAAAAGAGCTGGGAATGAACCCAAGGGTCACCTACCCAGCAAAACTGAGTATTTTGTTTCAGGGGAAAATATGGTCATTCAGTGGAATAGAGGACTTTCAAGCATTCTTGAGGAAAAAACCAGAGTTGAATAGAAAATTTGACATCCAGACACAAGAAGTAAGAGATGCCTGAGAAGGTAATCAGGGAAAAGAAATCAAAAGGAACTTATCAAAGTTGAACTATTTACATTTCTATATGGAAAAGCAATAACTGTGACTGATGATATCTTTCTCACTATGAAAATAATGGAAGAAGGGGGTATGGTCATATGAATACATATGTGAATGTGTGTGTATATGGTTACAGTTATATTGGATAGAGGGCATAGGTTGAATTTGTTGGGAAGGGAGAGTACTCAAGGGATGAAATTATGAGGTGAGAGAGGAAAGTGGCAAGAGGAGATGGGGAGAGACATGGTAGGGTAAACTATCTCATGTAGGGAAGTGGGTGCAAAGGAGGGGGAGAATAAGGAAGGCTAAAAAGGCAAAACCACATTCACATTGAATTTGGTTCAGGGAGAAAATGACATACATACTAAATGGGATATCTCAACCTACAGCAGGATAGGGGGAAGGGGGATGAGAGGAGGGATGATGGATGGGAGGGCATCCTTGGGGTGAGGGGAGGTTGGAAGTACCCACTATAGAAGAGGGACAGGATCATGTAGGGAATGGACCAGGTGGGGGGTGGGATGAGTGGGAGGGAATTATAAGCAGCCTTGTACAATATATCTACTATGATAATGTTTTGCATAGCTAGACATGTACAACATATACTGAATTACTTATATCCCAAGAAGGAATGGGTGACAAGGGAGGAAGGAAATGGATCTGAAATTCAAGGTTGTAACATTAAATGTTTCAAATATATATATATAATACTATTATTAATACTCTTTTGCCTATAATTGGGAGATAAGATGTGCAGGCATTGGGACACAAAGATTCATCTTCCTCTAATGGAAAAGTTGATGGGGGTATGGGAGAAGGTATGGGAGAGAGCAGATTGGAGGAAGCGATATCTTGTGGGACTGCTATTCTGGGAGGTTGGGTAGGGGAATAATGGGGGGAAAATGATTGTAACTCAAAATCTGGCGGAAATGAATGATGTAAAACAGAAGTTAATAAAGGATTTTAAAAAAAAAAGCAAAAAAAAACATGCAAGAGTGAAAGAACAATAAAGATAACCTTGTATGATGACCCTCGGATCAATAATATTAATCAAGGACTAAACCAGAGAGATTTATGTTGCTAAAGGTGTTTATTGCTGTCATTGAAGAGATTCAATATAGAATTCAAGTTAAAAGGAGATTCTTTCATGATGGTGAGACCATAAGATACTGATGCTTGTAGATGACAATTCATGGTTTATATCAAGACCCAGAACACTATAGAGCTTCCATAACCACTAAAAAGTTTGGCCTAACTTTCCACAGAAGAAAAATCAAGTGACATTACATAGTCTAGGACATTTCATCAAATGGATAACCTGTAGAGTTTATCCATCAGTATGTGTGTGTTTTTAAACACATGCATATATGTATACATACTATACATATATACACATAGTACATATATACACATAGATTGATATATATCAGTATATATATATACCTAAGGATACACACACTAATGATAAACTCTAGATTATCTGTCTGATAGAATGCCCTAGTCTGCATAATGTCACTTGATTTTACATATAGACATATACACACATATACACATAATATACTGATATATGTATACATATGCACAGATATGTACATACATATGTGTATATGTATGTGTATTTGAGTGTGTATATAGATGTATATGTATGTGTATATATGTCTACATGTATATATGTGCATGTGCTTATATATATGATAATTATTGAAAATGGATAAAAAATTGAGAGCCAAATTAAACGGGAGGAAAAGAACAGATACAAATGCTTATGAGAACCTTCAGAGATCCTTTAAAAAGTCTGTCCCTATATCAGATGTCCATAATTTAAAATATCAATATGTTGCTAGTATTGTAGAGCTGAGAGTCAGGGAACTACAGGGACTACAGTCTCTGAAAAATTTGTGCAGCATCATTTAGGGGATAATGGAAGAGATCAGGGAGCTGCAATCAGGCTGAAGCACATAATAAATAAGAAACTGTGAGGAAGTAAAGTAAAGAACATTGTCAAAAAACATATGATTGAAAAAGGACTGGTCATGCCGTGAGAGACAGACAGAGATAATCATTAGACTGTCATAGTGTTTTTACAATGTCAAAGAAAAGCCACAAAATTTACCAAAACATGGGATGTACCTACAATGTTAAACTTATGGTAGGTAGAGCATGAACAAGACCCGTAGAGGATAGCCAGGAATGGATGTGTGGTGATCTGCACTGTTGAAAGTATATGCACATCAATGAAATCCTAGATCCATTTAAGTGTCTGTATTCAGTTGTATGTCTGGAGAAGGAAAACAGGAGAATTAAATGATTTGAAGCTATCATAGTTCAGAATTGACTGAAGGATCTTAGAATGTTTAGAATGTTTTTAATAAGAGAATTATGCCTAAAGAGATATTAAGCTGTGTATACCCTTCTGGCAATACCACTACTAGTGGTCATCATCTTCAGTAATCCTGACCTATGTCACTGAATTTAGATGACTCTGGAGATAGTAAAGCAGATGACTTTGTACTGCCCTGCCTCATTTAAATAAAATTCACTTGTAAAACAAGAAATCACTCTCCTGATGTCATTGGTCCTTTCAGAGAACAGTAGTAGTGTGAATAGTAGTAGCTGCCCCACTGAGGATCAACTGGCCAGTTCCAATTGGGAAATAATGTTCCTTTCTTCATTCCTTTGTTCCTTTGTTCTTTCCTTCCTTCCTTCCTTCCTTCCTTCCTTCCTTCCTTCCTTCCTTCCTTCCTTCCTTCCTTCCTTCCTTCCTTCCTTCCTTCCTTCCCTCCCTTCCTCCCTACCTCACATGTTGGTGCTCTGCCCAAAGGAATAAAAATTCTGACCACTTAAACCTTGAAAAATATCTTAGAGTTTGAAGGCTATGTATTATTTCTCTTCTCTACTTATTTATTCTATCATTTTCAATTAATTCTTTTGTCCCATGCAGTTTCATTTATGATTTCTCAAAACAAGTTCTGAAAAACCAGGCTTTGAAAAAGCCCATTGAGATTCAAATGATTATGCCTTAAACTGAAATCACTAAAGACTCTCACTTATTGGCCAATAATGAATCCCAGTCCAATGTCATTCTTCTGGTTTTGATGGCTCAGAGAGAGTGTAAATAGCAATTGTTTCTGGCCAGAAACCCTAAGGGTCTGTCCCTCCCAGAATAATTTTTTTTTTTTGAGAAGGCAAACTAGGCCATTTTTTTGCCTTATTTCTTTCCTAGCCCTAAATCACTGACTGGGTATTTTCTCAGACAAAATGAAACCTGGGAACTTAAAAAGGCCAAGGTCTTCCACTGTATCTGGGGTCATCTCCAGTCATTCTGACCTATGTCTTTCTTACCACTGGACTCAGATGACTGGAGGAAAGACTGATTATGATGACTTTGCACAGCTCTGCCTCACTTAAATCTAATTCACTTGCTAGCAAAGACATCCTCCTCCCGACATCATTGGTCCTCTTCAAGAACAAATGATGAACAAACCCTACTCAGTCTGCTTCCCAAAACGATTAGAGAAAAAGGAAAAGAACCTATGTGTTCTAAAATTTCATATCAGCTCTCTTTTTGGTGGCAAAGAACTGGAAATTGCAGGGATGCCCATCAACTGGGGAATGGCTAAACAAGTCATGGTATATGAATGTAATGGAATATTTTTATGCTATAAGGAATAAAGAGCAGATGAACTTCATAATAACCTGAAGAGACTTAAATAAACTGATACTGAGTGAGGGGAGTGTAAAGCCATGCATAAGCAGCTTTCCAGAGGATTGCTGCTGTGAACAGCTTTCAAGGTTCTGATCACACAATATAGTAAACTCTCTATTCAATAACAAATCAAAGCAAAACATTCACAGAAAATCAAGGTACAGCATTCACAATGTCACAACTTATCACAGAAAATCAAAATACAGCATTAACCATGTCACAACTCAACCGCTTATCACTAAAATGGCCACATGGTCTTCACCAAAGTAGTCACATAGCTTTCAACAAAGTACAGTCATTTAGCAACTCAATAATTTGGTAACTCCAATCATTCAATCATCCTTGCCTCCTTAAGGGACACAAAGTACAAAAGTCAAAAGTTCTCCACCACTGGGGTGCAATTAAGTTACAACTTCAACAGTTACTGCTCAGTACCCTCTTAAGGGGTAGTGGAAAGTACAAAAGCCATCAACCCCTAGGTCACAAGTAAATTACAATTTCATCAGTCACTATTCAATATCCTATTTCATCAGTCACTACTCAGACAATTTCCTCAGTTACTACTCAGTATCCATGTAAAGGTCTTTTCCTCTTGGCTCAAGGCAAGTGGCTCCTTCCTGAATCCACCAAACTGTTACCTGGATTCAAAGGCAGATAGCTCCCAGTTCCTTGTCCAGCTCTCTATGCAGTTCCTGCTCCACACTGAAGCTCACAGTTCTTAGTCCATCTCAAATCCTTTACAGTCTCTGCTCCTGGGAAGAAAAGGCTTAACAAAGCCACAAGAACATTCATGCACATTAACAAAGTCATAACAATATTTGTACAAAGTACCAGCACCACAGTCATGCTTCCTCAATCTTTGGCAACTCCAACTGGCTCTTGGAAGTCCTCAGGAGCTCTGGCTGGCCCTCAGAAGTCTTCAGCACCATAAGCTCCATTCTCAAAATCAAAATCACTTTATCTAGCCTCCATGTGGCTTGCTCCAAGAAATTCTGTCTCAGTTCTCAATTTTCATTCCTCTTCTCAGTTCTTCTCAATTCTCAGTTCAGTCGTCAGTCCAGCAGCAACTGCCCTGCCTCCACAATGCTTACCCCAGGAAATTCTGACTGTCCAGCTTGTGCTCTTCCTTATATATGGTATAGATCCTCCATGTTCAGCCCCTTCCTGTTACATCAGCAACAGGGGTTCATACCTCCTGTTTCTTTACAGAGGCTTAATTTGAAACTAGGTGCTAAGTACCTGTCAGCTTTTCAATGCAAAGGAATTTTCAAATTACATTACTAGTACAGGGAGCAGAACCAGGACAACATTGTATGCAATTACAATCACATCATATCTATGATAACTAACTGTGATACACTGGCCTCTCCTAGGTAATGCAAGGCTATAAGACAACTCCAAAAGACTCATGATCAAAAAGGCGATGCACATCCAGAGAAAGAATTATGGAGTCTGAATGCAGATTGAAGCAAACTACTTGCTCTCTCTATCTTTATTGATTTGTTTTGTTTTGTTTCTTCTTTCTTGTTCATTTCATTGATTATAATTCTTCTTTACAACTTGACTAATGTTTAATGTGAAGGTATTTGTAGATCTTATATTGAATTACATGCCACCATAGGTGGGAGGGGGAGGAGAAGGAGGAGAAAATTTGGAACTCCAAATCTTGTGGAACTGAATATTGTAAACTAAAAGTAAATAAATTTTTTAAAAAAGAAAAAAATCATGTTGTGGTATATAACTGTGATGGGATAATATGTTATAAGAAATGATTAGCTTGATGATCTTAGAAAAACATGAATAGACTTGCACAAAATATTGAAGAGCAAAAATTGCAGAATCCAAAGAATACTATATACAGTAACAATAATATTATTTTAAGAATAACTTTGCATGACTAAATCACTTTGATTACTATAAATACCCAAATTAATTATAAAGGACACACGAAGGAATATATTACCTGCCTCCAGAGGAAAAAAAATTGATAGATAAAGGCATATATAGAATGGTTTTCCATATATATATAGATTCATATTTTCTTCAAATGGTAGTCATGTCTAGGGCAGGGAGGGAGGGAAGAAAATAATTTTAAAAAATAAGGAAAGACTTAGGAGGCATGAGATGCAACTTTAATATATGTAGGCTTTTCATCTTGAAAAGTTCAGTCTACATTCACTTGTCAAAGTTATTTTCTTCAATAAAACAAAAAGCCGACCATGTCATTCTCCACTCAATAATTGCCAATGGCTCCATATCACCTCCAGGATTAAATATAAAATCTTCTATTTGTTGCTTAAAGCCATTCCTACATTCCCCCATATCAAATCTTTATAGTCTTCTTACAACTTACAACCTCCCCCCTCACCCTCATGTACCTCTTGGATCCAGTGACACTGACCTCTTTGCTGTTCCTTAAAGAAGATACTTCATCCCAGCACAGAGGAAAAGTTATCCCTTCTCATTTTCTACATTCTGGCTTCCCTGACTTTCTTCAACTCCCAGCTAAAATCCAATCTCCTAAATGTAGCATTTCCTGATTCCTCTTAATTTTGGCACCCCCTCTCTGTCAATTATTTCCTATTTATCCTGTATATAGCTTGTCTGTATGGATTTATTTGCAGACTATCTGCCCCATTAGATTGTGAACTCCTGAGTTCAGGGACTGTCTTTTGACTTTATTTGTATCCCTAGTGTTTACCACAGTGCCTGGCATATAGTAGATGCTTACTAAATACTGATTGATTGACTGACTAGAAAATGAATTCAAAGTGTTATGTCTTATACTTAAAGGCAAACTATGATTAATGGATTAAAGGTATTAAAAAGCAGACTCTGACTCAATAAAAGGGAAAAAATTATTGATGATTATAGTTGGTCCATAAATATAGTGGTGTTTTGTTTCAGGAGTGTGGTATTTCAGGAATCATTGAGGATACATAGGGGATGAATATTGTCTTAAAGCACAATTATGCTATAAATTACACAAAAAGAGCACTGAAATTTAGAATCATGAGTCCTTGGTTAAAATTCATATAACTGGATTCAGAGCACTTAATCTCTATCAGCCTTAGTTAACTCGTGTGTGTGTGTGTATGTATATATATACATATATATGTATATATATATATATATATATATATAAATTATTACTCCTTATAATACCTACTCTACATTATAGTATCATTGTGAAGAAAGCATTATATAAATGTAGAGTTTTGTTACTTTGCAAATTTCTCTTACCATTCCTTTTTCATTATCTTGTAATCTTTCAACTTGTACTGAAAATTCTGCTGAAGCACAACATAGTTTTAACCTTTCATCATCAGCCCCAGAATAATTATGTGCCCTAATATCACATTATCAATGTTATCTTCCTGATATCTCAGTCTATCTTCATGTATTTCAGTACCTGAATGCAGAATGGAAGATCTTCTGGGTTATGATTTCCTTGACTGAGAACAATATTGACCTTTTTGATTCTCATTTTCCAAGCTTTGATAAAAACAGGTAGCATGTTTTTCAGAGATTATCCATTAATTTATGAATGCTGATAATATATAATCCATTGAATGTCAGGATATGGAAATTGCTATATAAGTTCAATGATGCTGAGAACTCTACCCAAAACATCTTCCTGAGACCTAAAATACTTAGAGACTATCTTGCATATTTAGGGCTTGGGTTAACAGCCAACTTCTCCCTACAATTACAATTCCCTAGAAAACACTATAAATAGCAATCTTTTATTTGTTATGAATGAAATTCAATCTAGCTACATTTTGTCTGTAATTTTCTTAACACTTGACTAAACTACAAATCCTTGTCATTAGCTCTTTTACTTTAGTGAAAGTCTCTAATCTCTGTATAAACATGCTTGCTACGTGTGCCTAATTTTACACTGAAGAAATTGAAACAAGAGAGATAAAATTACTTGCCTGTGTTCTTGGTATCAAGATTAGGCATTCTTAATCTTTTTTGTTTCATGGTGCTATTTGGTAATCTGGTGAAACCTATCAATATCTTCTCAGAATTATGTTTTTAAATGCCTAATATGAAATGCATAGGATGACAAATGAAATAAAATATATTGAAATGCAGTTACCAAAATATTTTTCAAGCAATTTTATAGACTTCAGATTAGAAACCCATAGTCTAGATAATCTTTAAGGCTTCTATCCAGCTCTAAATCCTATGCCCTATAAGCTGTTAGAAATATTCTTCATTTTATGAAGTCAGAAAATTCATTGCTAAAACCATGTAATTCAGTGACTAAATTACGTCTATCCACTCTCTTGAAACAGCAATAGTTTGTGACCAATTAAAGTAAATGTCTGGCAAGCAAAATCATTCGGAGTTTTCTTTTCCCAAAAGGTACATCAGTACTTCTGCCAGAAAGTTTTCTTTACTCCGAGAACTACAGTGATTTTGACAATTTGCTGCAAATAACAACATGACCTTTCACAGAGTCACAAGCATGAAACTACTGGAGTAGGGAAAGCTACATGTACTGTTGACATTGTATTCCCAGTTGATCTAACCTTTCTCCTTGGGAATGCTCTTTAGCTAAAAGCTCATTTCACAATGAAATCCTGGATCTGGTGGTGGTGGTGATGGTGGTTGTTTATGCCTTTACCTTCCTATTTCCCTCAGCAAAACGCTTAGTTGCCATGGTGATGTAGGCACTAATGCAATTACTGAAAAAGCAAATGCCCCCCCCCCCTTTGGTCTTCTTATTCTGCAACAACATAATTTCCATTGATACATTTTTAATTGCTTTAAATAGGCAGTCATCTTTAAATGACAAAGACAAGAATTTCTGATGGCAATAGCCACTACTTCCTGACATACCAAGCTTTTACAATAATCTCATTTTGCTTAAAAATAATAATAATTAAAAGAACCATAAGCTTTCATGGGCAATGAAAAATTTGCATGTTATACAGATTATTTCAGCTACTTGATCACAGTAGTAAATGCCAGTGAAGACAAGAAGCATAGCTTGAAAATTAAGCATTTCAAGGAAATTTCATTTCATGTGAATGACACTGACCTCCTCCCAAACTTTAAATTGGTAAGATTTTCCTAAATGGAAATAGTTTCCAATATTTACTTAATGAACACACAAAGGACATGATTTCAAAGAGAAACAAAGACAAAGGGAATCTGAGGCCTTATTAAAAACCTCAGGATGTAGAATATCTTATTGAAAATGCTTGACTAGACAAGAGCTATTTTAAAGCAAGGAGAAAAACATTTCATGAATAAATCAGAAGGCTTTAAGACTAAACAAACATGTAAAGTTTGAAAATTAATCTAAAGGAGGTCAATTAGTGATAGCAACAAATTCATTCAATTTGCATTTGAGCATTTCACATTACTCACTTCTACTTGCATCGACTCACTTTTAAAATGTTTGGCTTAATTATATTGGTTTTTTGTTTTTAACTCCTTTTTAATTAATTTGGGACTTATGGAATTGTACTCAGGTATGATACACTCAAAAACAGATAGTTACTCAATATAAAATTTTCCCATATAATTAAAATGATGGGGGGCGGAGCCAAGATGGCGGAGTAGAAACAGCTCCTCCAAGCCTCTCTGCCCCCACATTCCCCCCAAACTATGTAAAAGGGGACTCTGAACAACTTCTGGAGCCCCAGCACCCACAGAATGACACAGAGAAGCTAAACTCCCGCTGAGGAAAGCCCAGCAGCCCTGCAGGAAGGACCAGCGCAGTGGTCTGGGACCTGGCAGCGTCCAGAGCGCAGAACGCAGGAGCCGAGCCGAGCCCAGGTCTGCGTGAGCCGAGGTTTTAGCGCCAGGGCGGCAGGGCCAGCAGCCAGCTGGAAGAACCTCAGAACACCAGGAGCTGTGGCGACTCCAGAATTATCAACATAGACTTGCCTGGGACAAAGTAAGAGGTTAGTGTCTTATAGACTTTGGGACCTGTATTTGGGGAACGCGTCGGCTCCCTCCCCTGGGGGCTAGAAGCCGCTGAGGACAAACGCCATTTTGTAGTTTTCAGAGGCAGCTCCCGCTCCCAGCCTGCAAATTTGTAGGGAGATCCAGCGATCAGTCTTAGGGGGTAATCGCTCTTGCTTTAACCTCCCTGGATCTGGATTGTGATCTAGGGTGGAAGTAGTGGGTGGGTTTACAGCTTGCCAGAAACGGAAGTTGCCCCCCACACGTTCGGGACGAAAATTCCTCCATCTGGCCTTAAAGCCATAGTGTGGCAACAAGCCCAAAAGTCAAGTAATTAAGTGGCAACATGCCAAGGCAAAGGAAACAGAAAAATGCAACCCTAGACTCCTATTTTGGGGGCATAGAGCGGGAAAAGGACTGTGAGGTCAGAAGTCCTGCTCCAAAAGCCCCAGGGGAAAACATGAGCGGGTTGCAGGCCATAGAGGACCTTAAGAAGGACTTTAAAAATCAAATAAGAGAAGTGGAGGAAAAATTGGAAAGAGAAATGAGAAGGATGCAGGAAAAGTATGAAATGAGGGTCAACAGCCTGACTGAGGAAAACAACACCTTAAAAAATAGACTAACTCAAATGGCAAAGGAGGCCCAAAAGGGCAATGAGGAGAAGAATGCCTTAAAAAGTCGAATTTGCCAGATGGAAAAAGAATCTCAAAAGTTCACTGAGGAGATTCATTCCTTCAGAGTTAGACTGGAGCAAATGGAAGCTAATGACTTTATGAGAAATCAAGATGCTGTTAAGCAGATAGAAACAAATGAAAGATTAGAAGGCAATGTGAAATATCTCATGGGAAAAACCACTGACCTGGAAAATAGATCCAGGAGAGACAATTTTAAAATTATTGGACTACCTGAAAGCCATGATCAAAGAAAGAACCTAGAAATCACCCTTCAAGAAATTCTCAAGGAAAATTGCCCTGATGTTTTAGATCCAGAGGGCAAAATAGAGGTTGAAAGAATCCACAGATCACCTCCTGAAAAAGATCCCAAAAAGAAAACTCCCAGGAATATTATAGCCAGGTTCCAGAATCCCCAGATCAAGGAGAAAATACTACAAGCAACCAGGAAGAAACAATTTCAATATTGTGGAAACACAATCAGAATAGCCCAGGACCTGGCAGCTTCTACACTGAGGGATCGAAGGGCATGGAATATGATATTCCAGAGGGCAAAAGAGCTGGGAATGAACCCAAGGGTCACCTACCCAGCAAAACTGAGTATTTTGTTTCAGGGGAAAATATGGTCATTCAGTGGAATAGAGGACTTTCAAGCATTCTTGAGGAAAAACCAGAATTGAATAGAAAATTTGACATCCAGACACAAGAAGGAAGAGATGCCTGAGAAGGTAATCAGGGAAAAGAAATCAAAAGGAACTTATCAAAGTTGAACTATTTACATTCCTATATGGAAAAGCAATAACTGTGACTGATGATATCTTTCTCACTATGAAAATAATGGAAGAAGGGGGTGTGGTCATATGAATACATATGTGAATGTGTGTGTATATGGTTACAGTTATATATGGATAGAGGGCATAAGTTGAATTTGTTGGGAAGGGAGAATACTCAAGGGATGAAATTATGAGGTGAGAGGAAAGTGGCAAGAGGAGATGGGGAGAGACAGGGTAGTGTAAACTATCCCATGCAGAAGAAGCAAGGGGAAGTGGTTGCAAAAGAGGGGGAGAATAAGGAAGGCTAAAAAGGCAAAACCACATTCAAACTGAATTTGGTTCAGGGAGAAAATGATATACATAGTAAATGGGATATCTCAACCTGCAGCAGGATAGGGGGAAGGGGGATGGGAGGAGGGATGATGGATGGGAGGGCATCCTTGGGGTGAGGGGAGGTTGGAAGTACCCACTATAAAGAGGGACAGGATCATGTAGGGAATGGACCAGGTGGGGGGTGGGATGAGTGGGAGGGAATTATAAGCAGCCTTGTACAATATATCTACTATGACAATGTTTTGCATAGCTAGACATGTACAACATATACTGAATTACTTATCTCCCAAGAGGGAATGGGTGACAAGGGAGGAAGGAAATGGATCTGAAATTTGAGGTTGTAACATTAAATGTTTCAAATACAAAAAAAAAAATAAAGTAAAATGATGACATTGTTTGAGTCTTTACTCAATTCCTCAATTATTACAATCTCATTTGTTGATATTTAACTTTTTAAATTTTTCCTGAAGCTATTTTAAAGAATAAAATAGCAAAGGTAAATAATAGAATATATATTGGCACTATTAAAAAGCAAAGGGTAAATTTTCTAAAAATTGCTTTGTTCTATTTGTGTATTGTAGATGCATGTCCATAAGACTATTTCACAATGCTAGAACTTTAGATTGAGTAACTCAATTCAATCCTTTACATAAGGAATAGAGAGTGGGGAGAAAATGGGTAGGTGCTACTTCTGTGCCTTCCCACAATTATCAGATTCAGAAAAATGCTATTAGCAGACTATCCCCCAAAGAAAAGCAAAATAACACTATTTATCTAGGGAGAATTCCTAGTATAAATTAGTGAAAAGGGACTGTGATGTAAATAAACTGAAATGATTTAAATGAATACATTAAAGCCCCTGAAATGAAAAACAAAATGTATTCCAATCTTGAATATTAGGAGGGAGAATGGCATTGGGCAGTAGATTTTTACTGGCCTAATGAAGGAGCTGAAGTTTCAGGCACTGCCTGAAAGAAAAATCTTAGAGGAGTTGTAGTAAAGGTAGGGTGTAGGTAGGGGTGTGTGTGTGTGTGTGTGTGTGTGTGTGTGTGTGTGTGTGTGTGTGTGTGTGTGTGTGTGTGTGTGTGTCTGTTGGTGAAGAAATTATTTTCCTAAATGTCATACATTAGTACAAAATATAGAATTTTAAAAATACAAAATGAAGAATTTATGTACTGAGCCTAAGCATGAAAAGGTTTTGGGCTAATGCCTGTTTCAAAAAATAATTTTAATCACAACTTTCTGTTTACCTCAAGAGTTTTCAATAAAGTACTTTTCCCCTGCCTTATTCATCACAGGGTGTTGATGTTAATCTTGATTCACTATGAAAAAAAAAAGCATATGCATTTAACCTGAATGAAATATTTCATCTCTATAATACCCATGTGTTCACCCCAAATGCTTAAGAAGGCTATCGAATTTGACAGCCAGTGCTCAGTGTTACAGAAGAGAAGCAGTATTGAAAACAGAGCCGCAAAGTCTTCTCCATGATAGAGCAACAAATGACTGATTTGGGGAACTCCAAATGATAACAACATGCCATCTGCCTTTCAGTGTGGGTTAGCTAGTGCTTAAACGATTGTGATTAACAACCATAGCTTTATATACTAACAAGCCAAGTTTGATTGTAATTCTTTGGTGTGTAATCATCTCTCTAACCTGCAATTATACACAATGATTACTGAATTAGGAACAAACAAAAAGGACTGTGAAATAGCTTTCGGATTTACAGAGGCAGCGTAGTGAGTATAAGCCAGAGGTGAGTTCAATGGTAAGAACTGTGATATGTTGGCATACTGCTGGCATGCCATAAAAGGTCCCCCAAAAGATCATTTAGAGAATCACTGGGAAAAATAAGCTGTATTCACAACTAATGTGCTTCACAACAGGCAGGCAGGCTACAATGTCAGTAAAACATCAAATTGCCAGCAAGATTTCATGTTGCCACTGAAATGTGAAGTGTGCAATTACTTTAATTTTATACCTTTCTGTTCAGGCTTTAAAAGGTTTCTCCTTTTTTTGCAACAACAAAAATAACAACCTAATCAATCACACCTTAGTCTTTTAGTCCCTCATGTTCAAGAGAAACGCCTTCTGCTTTTAATTTGATCTCAAACTCCCATGAGATGACCAACATGCCCTCAAAAGATCTTTTAAAAAAGAGTTCTGACCACATGGCTTCAGTGTACTTTTGAAACAAAATTAAAGGAGCTTCTGAGGATAAATCTGAAACAGTTTAGACTGATAGTTGAGGTTCTCCTTAAGTAGGCTCCAATCTAACTTTCCAGTCCTATTTCACATTACTCATCATTCTAAATCTGCATTCCAATGCAACTTATTCTGAATATTCCATCTCCCTTTTTGCCACATTCCAAAAGGTTGTGTCTTGCCATGGGTGTGATATACTATCTTTCCTCTCTGACTTTTAAATTCTTTCAGAATTCAGAAGAGATTATGCTGTCATGCTCTGGGCATTTCCACTTTTGAAGCCTTATAAGACCCCTCCAACTGAATGTGTTTTTTTTTTTCTGACCTCGAATTTTCCCAGGGTACATCACCAGAATACTCCTTTTCAGCTGTGTACATGTCATATACCCCTTCCTAATTCCAATGCTACTGCAGAATATACATATACTTGGGAAGTTAGTCAACAATTATTATTAAGTGCTTACTATAGGACAGGAACTATGCTAAACACTAGGTATACAAAGAAAAACAAAAATGTTGTCTTTATTTTCAAAGACCTCACATTTACACATAGCTTGCAAGTAGCTACATACATACAAAATGCATACAGACTAGATGGATGGTAATCTTAGAGGGAAGACTCGGACAACAAGGACGAGAAAAGGCCTCCTACAGAAGGTGATATTTAAAACTAGTTATTTTCAATTATTTAGAGGGTTTTCCTGATGAAGAAGGATATAATTTTTTCTCTTTTGTCTTAAAGGGTCAGGAACAATGGGCAGAAGCTGCAAAATAATCAAATTTAGGCTGTATGTACAAAAAGAAAAAGAAAAGAAAACTTTCTCACAATATAGAGGTATTCAAAATGGAGTGGGTTGTCTCAGGAGGGGATGGATTCACTCTCATTGGAGGAATTCAGCAAAGAGGTTGGATAGCCACTGAAAGGAGTCAGCCAGTAGGGATTCTTTTAAGGTATTGTTTGCATGAGATGGCCACTGAGTACTACTCTGACTATAAATTTTGTTCACCTATGGCTGGGGCTTAAAACATTTATATAGTACATAAGATTCTAAAAGCACAACATATCACAAATTGGGTAATTCAAGTATTATCTCTATTTTATGGAGAGAGAATCTGGGGTTCAGAGAGTTAAAGTGGCTTGCTCAGAATGAATCAGCTAGTTAAGTTTCAGAGATGGGAGTTAAACCCAGTTCTTTCTGACTTCAAAATCAGCAGTTACCCCTCCCCTACTATATCATGATACCTCTTAATAAATGGTCTAAGGACATGAATAGACAGTTCTCAAGAGAAGATAGATGACTCATCTATGGCCACATTTAAAAAAAATGCTCCAAATCACTACTAATTGATGAAATATAAATTAGGGCAATTTGTTAGTTTTTATCTCATACCCATCAGAGAGTCAAAGCTGACAAAAAAAGTCACAAAATAACCCAAAAGGAAAATGGCAAATGTTGGAGGGGATACAGGAAAACAGGCACAAGGATGCACTGTTTGTAGAGCTGTGAAGTGACCTGGCCATTTTGGAAAGCCATTTTGGAATTATGACCCACAAATTATTAAATAGCAATGTCAGTACCAAAATGATATATCAAAGAGATTAAAGAAAGAAGAAAATATTGTATATATAAGGATATGTGTAAATTTACTTTTTTGATATTTTTAGCTTGCTAGTCGTTAAGGCTCTGGATCCCATCAATGATGAAAGTCTCAAGGTTAAAGGTCAACTTGCCTATACTCCTATACTCTGAAACCCTTAAGGATCTCAAACAGCATAGGAAGCAGATGTTGTCCTTTTTTATAGATTCTTTCATGCCAGTGCTATATCCTTCATGCTCTCCAATGCCATTCACCAGTTATGAAAGAATGTAGGAGATGATGTTAAGACCTGACCAGTTTCAGAATCTTCCAACAGCAGCAACTAAAGCATGTATTAACATTTTGAGGTGCAAATTGAGCCATAAGACATTTAATCCAAAGTTTTATGAGTATGTGTAATGCTCTTCTATGAGGGGTTATGGTTTGCATCTTAATTTATTTTTAAAATAATATTCAGTGATGATTAGAGTAATTCAAATTTAAACAACTCTGAGGTACCATATCACACCTATCAGGTTGCCTAATGTAACAGAAAAGGAAAATGATAAATGTTGCTAAAGATGTGGGAAAATTGGAATACTAATGCATTGTTGGTGGAGTTCTGAACTGATCCACCATTCTGGAGGGCAGTTGGAAACTATGACTACAAAGCTATAAAACTGTTCACACTCTTTGACCCAGCAATACCACTGCTAGGTATGTATTCCAAAAAGATCATTAAAAAATGGAAAACAACCTAAATCTATAAAAATATTTACAGCAGCTCTTTATGTGGTGGCAAAGAATTGTAAATTGAGGGAATGCCCATCAATTGGGGTATTGCTGAACAAGTTGTGGTATATGGATGTAATGAAATACTATTGTGCTGTAAGCAATGATGAAGGGGTGGATTTCAGAAAAACCTAGAAAGACTTAACATGAATTGATGCTGAGTGAAGTGAGCAGAACTAAATGAACATTGTATATAGTAACAATAACACTGTGTGATTAATAACTTTGATAGATTTAGCTCTTCTTAGTAATACAAGGAACTAAGACAATTCCAAAAGATGGAAAATACTATTCATATCCAGAGAAAGAACTATGGAGTCTGAATGCAGATAAAAAGCATAATATTTTCATTTTTGTATTTTTTTCTCATGGTTTTCTTTTTTTGTTATGAATCTTCTTTTACAATATGACCAATGTGGAAATATGTTTAATATGATTGTCCATGTAGAAACTATACCAGATTGTTTGCTGTCTTGGGGAGGGAGGCAAAAAATTTGGAACTCAAAATCTCACAAAATTGAATTTGGAATTTTTATGTGTAATTGGAAAAAAATAACACACACATACATATAGTTAATGCTCGACTTTTGTAAAGGTAACATTCCTAAAAATGGCACCAAATTTAAAAAAAAGAACTAAGAATATTGATATATTGAACCAATGGAAATATGGGATTAGGTTTCCATGACCACCAAAAACTGTAATCTTTTGCTAGAGATTGCTGAAAATAAACTTTTTTCTGCAGTTCTTTATAACAAAACATTAATTCTTATAGTATGCACTTTTCCTAACAGAGTAACCATGAAATAACCCATAAAATGCAGTACAAAAAATAAAATTCAGAACATGAAATATATTTGTTCTCACCAGCAATTCTCTAGAATTCTGTGACCTTTTGTGCCAACATTTCTATAAAAAATGATTTCAGACAATATTCACTTTTTATAATACATGAAACCCATAGTAACACAAATACCATACAAAAAATTAAACATTTTAAACTAGGGGTGGCTAGGTGGTGGAGTGCACCTCAAAATGTTAATACATGCTTGCTAACTGATTAATATATCTATATCATTTATATTCTGTGCTTGGCTTGACAAGACAGATGACTTGCACTAATGAACACTATTCATTTTCTCATTATCTAATATATTCATTCTAGTAGAGGTGGCATAACTTAGTAGAAAGAGTTCTGGCTCAGTAAGGAAGATCTGTAGTCAAATCCTATCTTTGATATGAGTTGCATGGCCATGAGCAAGTTCCTTGATTTCTATTACCTTCAGGACTTACCCATCAAGTCACTACCATTTTATAATCAGCAGAGGTGAAGAGAGTTTAGCTAATGAAATCACAGTCAATTATAATAAATATCTGTATCTGTAAATCCTAAAGAAACATAATAAATAATAAATGGTAAATTATATAGCATGTACAGAAGTTTTAGTGTAATTTTAAGCTGCTAAATTTTAAATATGCACTGACTATGGATCTTTATAGTTCTAACTTATTAAATTAAGTTAAAGCTTAAAATTTTATAGCTTATACGTTCACTACTAAGTACTATATGCCTTATATTTTGTTTATTAAAGTTCAAAACTACACTAAGAATTTTGGCACATGAGGGGCAAATAGTCTACTAAAATACTAACATCAAAATTAAAATACAACACATCCTTAGACTTACTATATTATGTACATATTAAAATAAAAAGAAATTTATGGATAGCTATCTAAAAATGGATTGAAGTTTTAGCCCTAATTTGAAATTAAAAGTCAAAATATGGTGACAAATTGTTCTCCATATATGTAGAATTTTTGACAAAAAAATAAGAATTTGTCTCATTCACTATAGGGAAGAGTATTAAGAAAATAAAATTTGATCAATATTAAAATAGCTTTATCATGAGGAGTTGTGAAATCCTTACTTCCTTAGTGAGATAAAAAAACATTTATCAGCCATATGGATTTTCCTGTTTTAAAGAGGAAAAAGGCTACTTGTTGGATACTAAGGGTCTTAATATGAAAAAATTACACATTTATATATTCAAGAAATATTGAGTATGTGTATGAATGTGTATGGGAATGTATCTGTGATTATATCATAGCTATGGGGAACTTGTGGGATAGAAATTCATTCTAGTGTATAGCTTTAACTCAGCTGTAACTTAGAGCCTTACTTAGGATTCCCCATGTCAGCAAAAAGTTAACTGACTGGGTTATGTTCTTAAAGCCAGAAATAATAGATAATAATAATAATAACAACAACATTTATGTAATGCTTACTCTATGTCAGGAGCTGGGCTAAATGCTTTATAATTTGTCTCTCATTTAGCTCTCATTACAACTCTGAAAGGTAAGTACTATTATTATCCCCATTTTAAAAATGAGGAAACTGAGGCCAAAAGAATTACACAGCTAAAATCCACTGTTCAACCTGGATGCCCCAGTATATGGCAGAATCAGAGACTGATGTCAGTTCTTTCTGACTTGAAATTTTTTTCTAGGCACCTATTCCTCTATATTATATGCTGTACTCCTTTATATATTATAATATTGTATATATGAGATACATGTAAAATAAGATATGTAATTCCTGAAATAAAAAGATGTTGACATAATTTTTAAAAATACAATAATAATGTCAAATTTTATAAAGCATATTTGACTGAAATATTGTGATGACGGAGCACTAATTATAAGCCTTCACAAGCACACAATGGAGCTCTACCACTGTCCGCATCCCTGCTTCCCATTCATCTCATTCTATAATCTCTCTTACTTAGATGACATGTAAATACACAAGAAACTAGGTGAAGCTGTTGCTCTTTGGGGCTTTTAGAACTGAAAAACAGGTTCATCTCCCTTAATAAAGAGAAGGGTTTCTCCAGGGGTTTTAAGTACTAAGTTGGATAACTGGTTCTGTGTTTCTTGGTTTGTTCCTGAGTGTCTTCATAGTATATAACATTCCCATGACAAAGTCACAGTCTAAGGTAAAGGGATTTGTAACCTAAGTGAGAACAATGTGAATATCTGCAAACAGTCCTCAAAAGGCCTGGAAGGTTATATTCTGGCAAAAAGAATTAGGGTTTTTAATAATAAAAATTTTAAAATGATAAACTTTCTCTTCAAAGACTGATACTTGTCATATTCAATACTTCATACTTAGCTCAAAAGTAAATCATCAGGGGCGGCTAGGTGGTGCAGTGAGTAAGAGCGCCGGCCTCAGAGTTGGGATGACCCAAGATCGAAACCGGCCTCAGAAAATGAGCACCCACACATAAATAATTACTAGCCGTGTAACCTTGAGCAAGTTACTTAACCCCAATTGCTTTAAAAAAAAAAGTAAATCATCACATCTTTGATCCCCTAAAATATTTCCTGTGGATACACTCAAGCCCAAAAGACGTTCAGAAGTTATTTGCTTTGTTTTTTATTTAAACTTGAATTCTCCGCTGTGAATATCTTTTCTTCTTCTTCTTCTTCTTCTTCTTCTTCTTCTTCTTCTTCTTCTTCTTCTTCTTCTTCTTCTTCTTCTTCTTCTGTAAAGCAATTGGGGTTAAGTAACTTGCTTGAGGTTACAAGGCTAGTCCTTATTTATGTGTGGGTGCTCATTTTCTGAGGCCGGATTCAATCTCGGGTTATCCCAACTCCGAGGCCGGCGCTCTTACTCACTTCGCCACCTAGCCGCCCCATGAGTATCTATCTTTTCTAATGTTCTCATTTCCTTTTAGATAAAGCAAGGCATATAACCATATTAAGATTATGTATCAATTTTTGCCTTGATCAAGATTCTTCCCATTTCCAAGTCCTATCAAATATACCTCTATATTATCTTTAGTATATAGTCCCTCTTCTCTTTTCCCACCATGAAAATCATGTAGGCCCTTTTTACCACTAGCTGGTACTTTTAAGTTATCAGGCTTAGTACTGAAGTAGTCTGACTCAGTGACACTGGTCTTCTGGCTATTTCACAAATAAGACACCATTTCTTGACTCTGGACATTTTTTCTGGCTGTCCCTCATGCCTAGAATGTTCTCCTTCCTCAGCTCTGCCTATTGTTTACCCTGGCTTCCCTTAAGTCCTAGTGAAAATCCCACCTTTTATAAGGAGGCCTTCCCAATTCATCTTAATTCTAGTGCCTTTCCTTGGTTAATTATTTCCTGCATATATCTTGCTTTGTATATAGTTGTTTGTATGCTGTCTCTCCCATTAGACACTAAGCCCCCTGAGGGCAGGAACTATCTTTTGACTTTCTTTGTATTCCCTGTACTTAACACAGTGCCTGTCATGTAGTTGGAACTTAATAAATGCTTACTGACTGATCAAGTAAAATTCAAACTCTTCTGGCTAACATTTAAAGTCCTCTATAATCTGCTACCACCCTACCATTCTGGCCTTCTCTCAAATTCTTTTCCCCTACATATACTATGCTTTTTGTACTACTCAGTCTTCTAAACATGTACTAGGGCCAAGGGGAGGGCAACCTGCAGCCTCCTGGCCACATGTGGCCTTCTAGGTCCTTAAGTGTGGCCTTTTGACTAGAAGGCTACATGTGACCTCAAGGCTACAGGTTCCCCACCCCTGGGCTAGGCCCTTATTGCTCTCTGCTTTTCTTCAAGCCATTCTCTATACTTGGAATTGCTGGCTTTTATTTCTCCTCACATTGAAATCTTATCCACTCTTTAAGACCAATGCAAATGCTACATTCTGAAGGAAATTTGCCTGAATTTCTTGATTGGAAAAAATATATCAAATTTCAAAAGACTTGGCTTTAAGGACTTTAATATATTTATGTAATATTTTACAGTATCAATATCTGAATTGGTATAATGTCCCTTTATAAGACTGTAAATTTCATTATAGCTAAATCTGACTTTCTCTTCTACTGTCATGCACAGTGTTTTATAGATAGGAGGCATTTAATTTTTGTTATCACTGTTGTTTTATACTCTCATTGAAACTACCAGGAAACTACCAGTATAGGGTCATCAATTAAAAAAAAAATCTAAACTACTTATTTCAGTACCATTATAACTAATATAAAGTAAATTCACAGGAAGGGCCTCTGAGGTGGCCTAATCCAACTCCATCATTTTCTAGTGATTTGCCCAAGATCACTTAGGTAGTAAATGGAAGAACTAGAATTAAAAGTCATCTGCCTTTAAATTCTTTCCCCATAAAAGGAAACTGTGTCAGAATCATCAAATTCAGGGAGCCTATTCATGTCCATTCAGTTATTTTAGCTTAATGAATATTCAAACTGAAAATCAATGGAATTTCAATAGCTATGTTTCTATATTAGACCAGAGCAACTGAAACTGTAATTTAAATAAGCATTTCAAATATTTTCTTGTTCAGATAATCGATAATAACATTTTCTATATGCCATTGATTTATTTTTATTTTTATTTTTGCACCAAAACCATGACTTCACTTATATCAATATTTTGTTTAAATAGTAAATTATTATTAGCTCCAAGAAATAATTTGAAATGCTGGCTTAAATTAATGTAGTCACCGACATTTGTTTATCACCCCCAGGTTTTCAAAGAACTTTCCATATAATATCCCATTTAAGTAATTTGCCATAGGTCATACAAATAAATAATAATAAATAATACAGATAGGATTTGAATACAAGACAAAAATACAAGAACACAAGACTGTGTGAAGTAAATACCTACCAAAATCACTGGGTGCTTACCAATAATAGAGTTCCTTGAAATGTTTTTATGAGGGAGGAAATAATAGGTCATTAGAGCTCAACAGGAACTTAAAAATCCTCAGTCTGAGTTGCTCATTTTAGGGGTAAAAGAACTGAGGCACAGAAGGGTGAACAGCCTTGCCCAAAAACATAAAGCTTATAAGGAACTGCCAGAACTCAGATTTTGGACCCAGATCTCTTAACCCCAGGGGCAGCATACTTTTTATGTCACCTGCTGTTTGCCAGGTTTCTTTTTTTTCTTACTGAGCTATTTTCTTTTTTTAAAATAACTGAGCTGAGAGATTTGGGGTTCTTATTTAAATTGGGAAACAGAGTTTTGCAAACCTTTGCTGTGCAGATCTTATATATAAATAGCAAACCTGACTTTTCATCTGCTTCTTCAGCAAAACATACACAAAATAAATCACATCTCTACGAATCCAGTTTCATCTTCTCATCTGAAGGATTTTAGTAAATAAGTTAGCATATTTAGGAAGCCAACCTTCTAATCAAAGAGAAGACATTTCTCTGAGATTAGAAAATCACTATGTCAACTGGAGAAGCAATTTCAATCTTTGCCCCCAAACAAAAAGGCATAAAAAGCAAAAACCATCATAAGAATTTATTTTATTCCCATGGTGAATATAACTCATGGAACAGGTAATAGGAAATAGGACTTATAGAATTCTAGTTCAATGATATGAATATAAGCCAAATTGGTAGCTATCCCAAATTACTATGTAACAGGGGAGATAAGTGGGGCATTTTCTTGCCCAGGAGGATCTGTGACAGGACTTCAAGAACTTGACTCCCTTCTTCTACCTTTTTATTGCCTTCTCTGAGCACTTCAGCAACTAGCAACCCTCAGAAATGTATCTTTACAGCCTTGGGGCTTACCTCAGGGGTTGACAGCCCTGAATTAGGGATTTGAGCATCAGCAAAATAAAGGAAGGATGATTTGCTTAACAGTACACTAGTCAGAGGAGAGGACCATTGCCATGATCTTGGCAAAGCTAGAAGACTAAGGAAAGCTATGCCTTGCAAGGCCAGGAGATCTGGATTGGGAAAGTGCAGGTCTGAAGTGAATATGCCCTCAGAGAGCTATATGAGTATGTATTTATTCATCAGTTTCATTTTATGAATCTTTGGTAGTGAAAGAAATGGTCCTATATCTATCCATAATATTCACTGAATAACTTTTCTAAGGAGGACCCTTTTATTTGTATTTTGAAGGACAGACCTAAATTTTGTTTTTAGAGATTTTCCTGGAGTAGGGTGGGGACAGAATCAGAGGGGAAAAAAAAAACCTCGACCATTTGGGGAGGTAAAATCTCCCCAGATTAAGCCTGGGTTTATCTGAGCCTGTAGCTCTTTGTAGATGCCTCAGAATACCAGAGCTTTGTGGTATTTGCAAGTCCAAGTCTGTTCAGATATTTCCTTAAAACATGGAAATGTGATCAATCCAATTTTCTACGTTTCTAAATCGTATGCAGCACTAATTTGCATTCACATATGAAATCAAAATAAGAATCATTAAGTCTTTCTGTAGTTAGATAATGGGATGAGGGAAAAAGGTGGAATGGGAGAAAAAGAGAGACAAGGAAAAGAGAATGAGCAAGAAGGAAGGGAAAGAGAAGAAGAAATGAAGAGATGAGAGAGAAGGAAGAAACCCAAATTACTGGATTATCAAGGAGAGGAAATATAGAAAGAAGATTGAAGATTAGAAGAATATTTACTCAAGTCAAAAATTTAACTTAATTAAAAAAAATTTATAGTAAACACCTACCATAAGAATTTTCACAGGCCGGGGGCAGAGCCAAGATGGCAGAGTAGAAACAGCACGTCCAAGGCTCTCTCCCCGCAGAACACCTCCAAACTATGTAAAAGGGGACTCTGAACAACTTCTGGAGCCCCAGCACCCAAAGAATGACACAGAGAAGCTAACCTCCCACTGAGGACAGCCCAGCAGCCCTGCAGGAAGGACAAGCGCATTGCACTGGGAGCCGGCAGCACAGCTCACAGTGCAGGGAAAGCTGAGCCCAGGTCCGAGTGAGCCACGGTTTTAGCCCCAGGGCGGCCAGGCCAGCAGCTGGCTGGAGGGACCCCAGAACACCAGCACCTGTGGCAATTCCAGAATTGTCAACATAGACATGCCTAGGACAAAGTGAGAGGTTAGTGCCCTATGGACTTTGGGACCAGTATTTGGGGAACAAGTTGGCTTCC